>QYTT01091376.1:0-53546 GCA_006980735.1 Dasypogon diadema
TAAATATTATGAACAATATTTCGTTCAGTGTGGAAATACTTACAAAACCTTCGGTATTTTTGTCAATTTCCTTCTCAATGCATTTAAATGAAACACAAAGTTAATAAACATGTTACTCTCCCCCAAGAATTCACCCTTTTACATATGTCACATTAACTAGCACTGAATTAATTGCATAACTTATAACTCATCCCGCCTATGCAAAACGACCTCAATTCCCAGTCACTTTGAATTGCTCAATTGAATTTTTAGGTCCAACACCTTTGAAGAGAAATCAATATAAAAATTTATTTAGCAAGTGTTTGAAGTGAATAGAGCAAGGGATGTGAGAATTTTCAACCCTCGACAAGCGATATCCTGGTTAGAGGAACACAACTATTCTTTAACCCCTCTCATCTTGTAGTTTTGCTCTAATTATGTCGCTCAATGACAACGAGTGCCGGAAAAGTGGGTCACTTAAGTACATTTTTAATCAAATCGTATTTACCCTCAGGTCATATTACACCACTCGACACATATCAACCCTTAACTCACATTGTTACCGAGGCGCTCCAACAAGAGCATGAGTGCTGTGTCACACGGCGCAGTGTTGTTCAAGATGTACGTCAAGTATTCTTTGGCTGTTACTCTTTTTGTGCTACTTTGTTTAGAGATTTTATGCAGTTCGCCTGAGGATAAGGTTTGAAACTCTCTTTTGATCGACGTTTCTCTGCGAAAATCGTAATTTATTAAATGTACAAAAAGTCATTAACAGGAACGTGTGTGACACGATTTCAAGACAGATTAAACCCTTTGAAATAATTGACCACCCCTAGATGGTAGTGGATATGTTCTGACCATGCATTTCTCTCAGGACGATTAATCCCTTTAGCGTTGGAAATCGGTGGCCTAATCTCCTAAACTTGTTTCGTACTCATATAGTTGCTTTGTCAAAAAATTTCGATTACTCCGGCAGTCGGTCGGCAACTCATTTTCATTAGGTGGGAACCTGATAAATATCGATCAGAGGATTAATGTGCCTGGTAGCTAAGCATTAAAATCAACCCATAATTCCCACCATTCTTAATCAGAATCAAACTTGGTGATATCTGTTTAGTGCACTATGATTAGAGCAGTACATTTTCGAGACCAGTTACTTTACCACCAAAATTAATGCTACAACATCTGTCGTGTTTCCCTTAATCGAACGATTACGGCAAAAAGAATCGAACCCACTTGCAATTTTCCACAACAATGAGAAAAAAAACTAATCATTTGCGATAGCCCACTATACAGCCCAAATCCAAGGACCTCCTTGTCAATTATTGTCCTCGGCGATTACTTCAACTGAAAAATGGATAAAACGCGGGCTATCAGGATTTCAACAAAACAAATCGCCCGAAGGCATCCTCACATTCTTCTCCTGGTTGCACTTTGTATTCTTTCGGAACTACCTCGAGCAGACCGTGAAGTGTGGAGGAAAGTACGAAGCCACTCTGGGTCCTATCACTCCAGGATAATTTAAGGGACAAAATTTACTTCGCAATTGTTCACGTTCGTTCAATTGTTTATCGATAGCCAGCGTCGTGGAAGTAATTCATTGTACCGAACATTGGGGCTTAGGGATTTATCGGGTACTCTTCCCTCTTGTAGTCGTAAAAAATTGTTTTGTTAGATTACACATGGCCCGAAGCTGGGCTTGTGTTCGATGTGAAAAATAGACAAAAGGGCTACACATTTTCTAGAGGGTGAATGCTGTCGGTCTGCATGGACCAATTTGAAATTATTTTGCAATAATTTCCTCAATTTATTTTAAATCATTGTTTATTACTTATGTTTTACTTTCTCAGTAATAATAGGTCCTTTTTAGTTTGCTTTGTCAGTGGAATTTGTACCAGCACTAAAAGACCAGCTGGTGGTAAGCGTGGTGGAAATTTTGTAAACCTTTGGAAGGGACTTAATGAGTTTTGATTGCATTTTGTTCTACGAAAAGTTTTTCTAAAATTGTAAAAATTGGAAAGGCAACAAATGATGTTTTCCGGTCATAAATCCGTAAGAGATATTTTCCCAGAAAATGGCACTGATTCCTTAAACTTTTGGGAAGACAAAAAATTTAAAAAATAATATTTTCTAAATGAACCGAATATATACACTTCTTTCGAAGGATATAAAACCTTTAGACGCCATTTTGAGAGGTAGGCAGTGATTTTACGGGGGAAAATTTCGGAACAAACTTTAATGAGGACACTTCAAGGAATCGATTATATATCGCATGTCGATTAATTATTATCGGACACCCTGTATTTAAAAATCCCTGTTTTATTAGGGAATGATGAAATCCCTTTAAACCGTTATTTTCATACCTGGCTCATACCATCAGGTTTTGTGTAAATTTTGTGAAACTCTATTTTTCCGAAAATAAATCAGCATCGACCTTATTTTATTTGAAATTAGGAGTATTGCCAAAATTAGGAAACGATACGAAAATAATCTGAGCATGAGCACAGTTTTCTCATGTCGAATTCGTTTGATGATAGTTCCAATCTAGTTCCGTACGAGTTCGAACCTAACTCCACTAAAATCATTCTTTTGAACACATGGGTCGGATTGGTCGGAACTGGATCCGGCACGTCACACTCCAGGTCCACAGCTACGAATTTCTGAGGTTCAACCGATACAATTATACAATCAACTGATTTCCTTCATGTTTGTTTTCATGCAACGAGGGTTACTTACTAGTTTTATGAGTCGAATAGACCTTTTATTAATGAATGGTTTCCAAAATTACCAATGGCTACATTATTTAAAAATTCCTTCGACGGCTTACTTACACAAAAATAGTCAGCTGATGTCTGAATGAAAATCATTCGTTTGAATGGGGTTAGAAGTAGGTTTTCATTTCCGACCTGGATTTTTCAAACGAATTCGACATTAGAATGTAGAAACTATTCTATGAAATTTTACGAAGCTACTCTATTTTTTTTTTGTTAGAAGGTACGTAAATTTCTTACCAGAAAACCATTTTTTAACGTTTTCTTAGGTGTAAGCTTAAGCTAGCTTTTGTAAAGTACATCCTTAATTCTCAAGTGTTTGGTGAGCCCAGGACCCGCGCCCACATGACCCTGTGACCACATGTTTGGATCGTGAAAGAACAGAACATTAGTAACTTACACTAGAAAAAGTTAAACACTTTTTAGGGAAATTCAAGCTAATTGTAGATTTTGTAATGAAATTTATTTTCTATATATATAGAAGAATATCTTTGTATATTTACCGTGTAGGAAATGCTAACATCATTTAACTAACATAATAATATTAATTAACTTAAGATTTAATAAACACAGTAATCCGCCCTATAAGACGGTACTCTTATAAAGCGATTTCATATCCCTCGTATAACACGTGTTTTCCCCATATAACGCGGGGATTCCCCACGTTATATTTCTGTACTGTGAAATTTATGAAACAGGAACAGGATACAATATTACACGAGAAAAAAATGACCAGCTTAAACTGAGTTGGATCCAAGGAAATAAAAATATAGTTCGATAATATTTAATGCCACCTGAAAAGGTTTTATTACCACCTCTGCACATAAAACTTGGTATAATGAAACAATTTGTAAAAGCTTTAAATAAACAAGGCGATGGATTTAAGCATTTACAAGGAGTATTCCCATCTTGATCTGAAGCTAAACTAAAAGAAGGCATTTACCTTGGCCCCGACATAAGAAAACTGATGATAACTTCGATAGGAAACTAAATCCTACAGAATTCGCAGCATGGGAATCGTTAAAATAGTGATTAGAAACTTCTTGGGAAATCATAAGAGCCCAAATTATGAAGATATAATAAATAATAATATGCTTCAAAATTTCCAAAGATTAGATTGTGTGATGAGTCTCAAACTTCACTTTCCTCATTCTCATTTAAACTAATTTAAACTTTTTATAATAATTTGGGAGCTATAAGTGAAGAGCAGGATGAAAGATTTCATCAGAACATGAGAGAAATGGAAGGTAGGTATCAGGGAAAATTGAATAGAATCATGATGGCAGATTACTGCTGGATGTTAAAACGTTATCCCTTTCATTATTACTGAAATCTAAATCAACAGGTGTATTATCTTCAAGGGATAAACTGCCTGCATCACTTGCTATAAAATCATATAGTAAATTCACCTTGTCTTTATTTTTGGTTCAAGTTTTGAAGAGTGTAGTGCAGTTCTAATGGTCGGTTTTTCAACGAATTAATGGAAATGACAAAAAAGCATAACCGGCATTGTTTGCTTTAAAAGTTCAATAAAGGCAATAATGCAACTCAAAGTGTAAGAAATGTTAATACAATGTATGGAAAACGCACAATAAGTGTAAGTCAATGGCAAAGATGGTTTCAGAATCTCCGATCCGGAAACTACAGCCTACAAGATCAGTCTCGTACTGGAAGATCTGTGGAGCTTGGCGAGGACGTCATGCGAACCCTGTTACATCTTAAGAATGAACCTTTTTTGGACGTAATAGTGACCGGGGATGAAAAGTGGATCCCCTACAAAAGTGTCAAGCGCGGAACACAGTAGGTAATTAAAGAAGGAGGTTATGTGGGGATATGAAGGGTTTAGTTCACTATGAGCTGTTAAACTCAAACCAGATGATAACGATGGAGTTCTACTGCTAGCAGCTTAAGGGGCTTAAGTAGAAGGTACTGGAAAAACTACCATCTTTACTTTCAAGACGAAAGGTGTTCATTCAACAAGGCAACACTATCACGACGTTACTCTAGCTTGAGCAATTTGAATGAACCATGATACATCCGCGATATTTACCGGATGGAAAAACTGTCGATTTTATGGACGACTTCGAAGCCATACTTGAGGAATATCTTTCGTCTCGGTCAAGTCAATTTTGGAAGAGGGGCGTTAAAACCCTGCCAGATAGATGAGAAATTATCGTAGAGAATGATGGAGAATATACATTATATTAAAAATAGTTTTATTTATCTAAATTTTGTATAATAAATGAAGTGTAAAAAAACCGTATCCCATATATGACCCAATAAATATTAAAAAATTATATTACCAAAACTATTTTCGATTATTTTCCTCGGTTTTCTTGACCTTTCCAAACCAATTGGAGTTTACAGTATAAACGCTGCGATCCGGCCCATATCAATGAACCCAGCTATTTGACGAAATCCACCAATTTTGAGTAAACTTGATGCGATATTATTGGTATTTGTTGACCACCAACATTGGCATGATGTCCGTTAACATCGCATTGACAATGTATCGCCCTGCAAACTGTTTCTTTGTGGACACCGTGTATATTACCAATTCCATGGTACTGACTGCCATTTCCTAGCCAATGTAGGGTTTATTTTCTGTCACGCCGTTCTTCAAACCATTTTGCTTAACACGGTTACCAGTTAACCTTCTCGTTTACGATTTACGTTTAAGCGTTTTTTTACGCGATTTACTTGCCTTTACGCAGTTTCTTGCTTTTACACGGTTACATGCTTTTACATGATTTTTTCCATGTTTTTTTACGCGGTGGATGTGCCAAGTCCAAGTGTGGTTTGCGGAAAGTAAAATATAAAATCTCCACTTTTTTAGTGTATTCATGCAGTATTTCAAACACTATTATGTTCGTAAAATAATAATCCAATATTAGCTGTTGATTACATTGGAAATGCGAAGGAAATCAAGGGGGTTAGATATAATTATAAAATTTTCATAACGACAACATTAAAAAGACGCTACAAATGCCAAACCGAAGAACAATCGGAAAATCTACCCAAATGTCCATGCACAAGTACTCAAACCGGAAGAGACAAAAAAGGATAATAAATCTGATTATGTATACAATTTATTTTTATCAGTGATGGAATCAGCACTATAGGCACAAAAAGCCCATCCTGTTGCCGATTTCCATTTGTCGGTTCAGGACATGGGCTGTGTTGAACGATGTCAGCCCAACATTTCTAGGATATGATGATGTTGTCGTTCAGTTCGTTCGCTCCTGCCAAATCCCTTTTTTTGCCCATGCTGATGAAGATGACGGGAAGCGACGTCCAATTCGATTTCTTCCGCACCAACACTTTCGAATTTACTATCTCGTCACATCCTTGTCTCCCGATCTATCACAGTGCTATACGGCAAAAGGGATGCGACCCTTGCGCGCTAAACAAGTGCCACGACTGTCGAGAATTACTCAATACCAAACTTCCCGCTTCGTGTTTGGCGGTTCGGATGATACGTAAAAAAAATCCATTTAATACGCACTGATACGCATCCTTGTTACAGGGATGACATCCACCCAGCCAACAAGCCCGACGTTGATGCTTGCTTGCCAGTCTGCCACGCACAACACCATCAAATCCAAGTGGCAGGAGTCACCACCTCCACAGTGTGAAAAGGGGAAACACTTGCGATAAAAGGATTCATTTGACAGATTTCAACCCTAAATGCGGTTTCGCTTTGAACAATGGCACAGCATTCAGGTTAATCAGATTATGCCACTCGTTACCGTGATGTTTGTCGTTTTCAAGACGTTTTAATTTGTCACTCTTTTCTTCAGCACTAAAACGCAATGGAAGTCAAGAACGTTGCGTAGGTGTGAAAATCGAAATTCTTCCTTCGTCCTGCGTTGGTCTGAGCCATTTCACATTCGTCCCGCAATTTTTACAGGAAATATGGAACCCGTGTGCTCACATCTGTCAATTTAAAGTTTACAATATGACGTTGATAATGGGGAGTGCTGGAAATTTTCGTGCGGTCACATGTAACTTAATGTGACAGCTTATTAGATCTCGGCGTTTCTGAGGGCTGTTGATATTTATAGCCGAGACGAAACAACCACCATGGCGAGTAAATGGAGTGAGTGACTTGGTATTTTTTCATTTCTGTATTAAGCACTTTCAAAATTCAAGAATAAACACAGGCAATATAGTAATTGTGGAATATTAATGGAAACAAGTATAAAAGTGAATGTTTTTGGAAGGTTATAATTAGCATCATAAAAGACTAATTCCAAATAGAGGAATTTCACAGAATATTTTATATACTTGTTCCTAGAAAAACTGTGTTTTCTGAAAAGAACAAAACAAAACCTTTGGATAAGGGTAAAGAAATTTTATTTTTCCATAGGTAATTTATACATAAACCGATATTTTACATACAATATGGAAACGATTCCACTCTACGCCTAGTATAGTTAAAAAGAGGTAGACTTTATTCGCAGATAGAGCCATGAGATTTTAACGTAAACACGGTGAAGGTCAAGGCTCAAAACCCCTTTATTTGTTTGTTATTATGCACTTACATCCGTTCTGCCAGTGTCACCTCTATTCGCGTCTGTCGTTCCAATTACGTAATCAGAGACTTTCAAAATTATTCCTGCAGATAAACCGTTTTGTGGATCATGTTTGGCTTTATATTGTCGTCAAAGCCTTGGTAATCGTCCAAAAGATGTAGGAGGATTCACGCTCCATAGTGTTAAAAACGATAAGTGCGTAACTTCCCTTCTGCCACAATCGCCGTATTGGCATAAATAGTAATAGTGATGGAATCAAGCGACAGTAAGCCCTCTGCCTTTGATGGATACAGGAATCCATTTATTCTCGCCGTTTTCGGCTCCTTTTGCGCCACTGCACACCTCCACACTAACCCAAATTCGTTTATTTTACAATCCTTAGGATCACAATGCATCCGTATGTTTCTCTTGGCTCCCATACATGAACTTTTTTTTCAAGCAGCAAATCTTGACAGCTCTGTGGCAGCATTTGTGCTCAGTCTTGGCTCGTCTAGTCCCGCAGAGTCCACCGTCGGGATGGGTTAAAGTCGTTGGTGAATTTCGTCCACGTTTTTTGCGCCTCTTGTACCTTTTTACATTGATCAACGCAGGATTCATGAGTTTTCCATAGACTGATTTTCTTTATCGTGTCTGTTGGATGCGTCCTTAAAAGACCCTCGCGTTAAAGGCAACCACACACTGACGCGGTGGCAGTGGCGGTCAATACATTTGTTGTTGCATCATAACGAAACCAAGCTTGAAAGTCACCTTAAATTTCGCCTAGGTGTTATAGCTCTTACATTGTTCTTGGCACTTTGCGTACTCTTAACTTTGCTGTAACCGAGATCAATAATACAAGGTAGAATTCGCTGCAATCAAGAGACGCATGCACATGCTACGGTAGCGTATCTTTTTCCCGCGTCTGTGTTACGGCAGTATCAAAGTAACAGTATCAGATTAACAAAGCTTCTGGATCAATAGCATCCCCATTGAACCAATAAAACAGGGTGACGAATCCATTTGGAACGTTCTGTATGAAATGATATTCTACATGAGAAATGAGTAAGTTAAAATTGGCACCCCTAGAAAGTGTATAGATTTGTGTAGGAATCATCAGCAAACCTCCATATTAAGTGCTGATTTTTTCAAGGTATTGTCAAACCTCAGGTGAAAATATTATGATACGCACAGCACAGCTTATGAGAAGGGTAATTCTAGAGAAAAGAATAAATAAATAAAATGAATAAAAAAATATTTTCCAACCACACAATTTCACTAACCACATCTGCCAAGGGACTCAGATCCACGTATAGAGTAACAAAGCCTTTGTTCCGCTAAGGTTTTCCTTGGGATGTGATATACTATCTGGGGGATATAAAGATCGTAATTACCGAGTAATTATTAAATAAATTGTGACACCTGATCGAAAATGTGGTTTCTGACAAAAGAAAATCTGAGAACGTTATGTTGAATTTCATTTGCACTTTCAGGGTTCACTTTATTGCAGTTTCTTTGACACTTTCTAGCAGTTCCTCTAAAAAGCTGTTTTATTTGACAATTTTGGGTTAACCTGAGTTAACTCGAGTTAACCCATTATAGCAGTTTTCGAACCCCGAGTTCAGCCAAGGGTTCGGTAGAGTTCACTACTACATAGCTATAAAACTGACAATGTGAACACAAAATACCTACCACTACAACTACAAAACTCTAATTCATGTTTCATTTGCTGCATTTTCAGGGTTGAACTCTGGCTTACCCTGAAAGTGCAAATGAAATTCAACATTAGAAATTTTTGAACGAGGGGTCCTTAGTTTTATCTGTGAAGGATCCCAAAATAGTAGCGGAGAGTTAATAGAGTATACAAAAAGTAACTCGATAGTAGAGTATCTCGAAAAATTGCAATTTTAGGAAAGGCATAATTGTTAAAGGTATTGCCTAAGCTCAAAGGAAAATCCTGACGCATACAGCGCAACTTAAGTGGAAGGGCATTTTAGGGAAGAAGAGATTGGAAATTTTTTTAACCTTACAAATGTTGGAAGTAAAGGCAGCGGCAGAAATAGAAGCAACGGCAGAACTGCTCACTGCTCTGCTAACATGACACAGTAAACACAGAGGCATGACAGAAAACAGAATCGCCAACTATTTCAGTCACAAGTCAAACACCAGTTCTAATATTCTGATTTGTTGTATAACATTTTGTTAACTTTTAGGAATACTATTATTTCTTCTGCCATTGTCACCAACTTGTAAACCAATTATGAATATTGACAGGACTGAAGCAGAAGTAGAATTTTAGGGATTAGAGTAAACATTTTTCAACTTCACTTGGTTAAAATTGATTTTCTGAAACATTTATTAAATTTCAATGATGATAACTTTCTTTGAAGCATCGGGAGGACACTGGTTCGACTCCAGTCCCAGACTATGGCCTTTTTCGTGTCAATAATTTAAATAAATGCTTCAAAGAAATTTACCATTTAGAGATTAGAACAAAAAATCAGTGTTGCCTCTGCCGCTGCTTTCTATTATGCTTTTAATGTGGCCAACTTCATGCGACTTCATGTTCTCTAAAATTTCTCTGCTCCTGCTGTTGGTTTTAATGTGTCACGGTCTTAAGTCACAATTCTTTTGGCATGATATTTTTACTGTGCAACAACCCAGTGGCTTCAAAAGTACAATTCTCGCCAGCAGAACTTCGCCAAACTTCAGATAAATCATCGCGCCCTTTACAGCAGCCAAATACACGTCCATAAAGGAGAAAGTTTGTAGACAAGCGCCTCAGCCTATTTAACACATTCCCTGCCACGTGTACTGTTCTCTCACAGGAGAATATCACAAGTAATTTAAACGTGTATGGGAGAGTTGCTCTCAATGATTAAATTTTGGCAGGGAACGTGTTAAGCACCGGCGTGGGTAATTACCGAATATGGAATCAAGAGCCCTTTGACCTTGAAACGACCGTTAAGGATCGCTTATAGCTATAAGCAAACCACATATCCCAATGTCGCGCTTTTTCTATTTCATTTTTGAAATATCTTTTCCGAAAATCTCATCGTTTGGAGATATTCCACCGTCTTATAATATTTTCTTAGAGGAAGAATAAATATTGAAAATATAGAATGTATAAGGTTGTTTTCCAAAGGAACCGGGATATTATTAGAAAACACGGTAAACTATTCTTGCGATGGCTTTAAGAAAGGGACTTTGAGTGGCTACATTTCAAGCATGGTAAACAAAGCGCTTGTAGTCGGTGTTCCTGAAAAACGGAAATATTTGTCACGTTTCAAATCATCTTGGATTGGTTAGTAAGTTATGACTGTAAGACTATTGTCGCGAATTTTGATACATAAGTTTTCAATTATGGTTTACAATTCAATAGTACTTGCTAATATTAAGGCAACAGTTCAAAATTTATAATTTTATTTTGAGGTAGCCAGTTCTTAATTCCCTTAACTTAATTAATTAATCACTAACTGATCTTAAGATAATTGCTAATATTCGAATTTTATTTATAAATGAAAACCATTAGAATGATAAACTTCTGAATTAAGATTTGATAAAAGTTGGGGGAGCAAAAACACAATCGTGCTCCATTTCCGACGTCAATGCATTGAATTCAGGATTTTGGGTTTCGTCAATATTCGTATTTAATAATAATGTTGTTTTTGTCCGACTGATATTTAGAATAATAGACTGTGACTCTTTACAGAATAGGCTCTCAAGTGTATCGAAACGGTTTGGTCCTTTATGTGCATCATACTCCTGAGAGACATAAATTTTGATAGAGTCTAAAGAATCAACTCGGGTAGGATATTGTACCTGTATCTTTTTTTGTAGTATAGATACATATTTATTCAAGCGTGTAATTTGAATCAAAACAACTCTAAAAAATATATGGAGATCTTACATGAATTGGAAAAAATCTCTGTTGCTCAGGAAAAAGAAAAGAGTGTCCAACTCGCATACTAATTTGACTATGGCCAATCACCCGAAAGGGTATAAAAGGTAATTACAGTAGTTCGCTGGTGTGGACAGTCGTGTGCTCAACAGAGATGGATGAAAGTTCTTCCCTCTTTCTATGCTTAAATAAGAAGGTTTGCAAAATGATTAACATTGTGACACGTTGAAACCACCCCAATTCTCACCAGAAAAATTGGTGTAAATTGGTAAATAAGAGAAAATAATGGTTTACTTTCTGTAGGACTTTCACCAGATAATAAGGAGGGTTGTCTTCTGTGAGATACAATATTGTAAGACACTTTCACAAATTTTATTCCTATGACCATTTTGTGGGGTAACCTATTACCTATAAATTTCTAAGTCTTTCTATCCACCAGAAATTCTCTGATTCAAAGGAGAAGGAAAGAATTGCTAAGTGACTGGTAGTTTGTATATGCTTAAGGGTGTCTAAATTCAAACACCCTCCCTTAAAACTCGTAAACAACGTGAACGGCAAAAAAATCGCAAACAACTCACTTAATGCACGACACCATTCAAATCACTCGTCGTGTAGCTGTGTACAAACGTACCGTACTCATCGACGGATATCCAAACAAATGGCAAATGAAATCAGCTGTGAAAATTGGCGAAATTTTCCACGAGGATTTTCGCATTTTCGATTTTAAAACTGAACATCAAACAATAGGAGCGCGTGCCCTGATTTGCGTCTGCAAAGAAAATAAATAAATAATTAGGGGATGATGGCGGGTGAAAAAGGTGAGCTGTATGCATCCCGGCACCACTCGTCGTCGCTAATTACTTTTGAACAATCAAATCTGCGCTGTGAAAAGCTGAAACCATGCAAATTACGAAAAATTTTTGCTTTTTCTACAAAAATAGAAAAAACGTAAATCGAAAAATGGAATGGATACGTTTTCGGAATTTAGTCAGAAAATTTTTCACTTTTACGAAACTGTGGAGGTTTCTGATTCGCTTCGTCATTTCCCTGCTCAGATAGGATCGCCCGGTCTTCATTCCAGCGTTTCTATCCTCCATCCTCCCTCAGGGCCTTATCAATTCGTGATTAAACGGTGGAATGGAATAATAAGAAATGACTCAGAAGATTCCATTCTGCCATACGCATGGAGGCCATCTATTCAAGCGAATCGAATTAACTTCAGATTAACTCCCTGTCAAAGGAATCGCATTCAATATCCCGTGGAAAGGGTGGACAGATTAACTTTTTGTCACTGGGGATATTGAGGGTAGGAGAGCCTGAGGAATTCCAACCCCTTTCTCTTCATATCGATTTTATCCGTTCGATTTTTATGCCATGTTTTCATTTTATTTGTTTTCTTTTTTCGCAATTTCAAAGTTTATAGTTTTTTGTCTCTGGCCGAATGCTTGCTGCGCCCCAGGATTTAAGAAGGACATGGCACAATTGACAGAAAGTCTGGAGCTGGGGATTACCACTGTCTGGTTTTGTCCAACCGAAAGCAGATGTCACTGAAATTAAATCGAAAGGAAGATTGATTGTTTCTCGGCACCGTTCCCAGCCTTTATTGCTCACGGATGGACTTTACAGAGGGCGGATTTTCCGACATGATTTGACGTATGCACGATTTTGATGAATTGTTTCTAACAGCAGCGATCAAAAAATAGGGTTTAATACTTTTCGTGTTTCGGATAAATTTCATAGTGAATTTTTACTGTCAATTGGTTTTATCTCCTGAATGCGCTGTTCAAGCAATTTTGAAACAAATCTACCAAATTCCAATTAATATTCAGAAAACAATTGTTATTTCTTGCACGAAATTACCGAAATACTTATTTAGGGATGGAAAATCTAGAAAATAGTTTCCAGATGTTTCTGAGAAAGGTGGCATAGGTTTTAGGAATTTTTTTTGGTAAAGTACTACTTTATAAAGCGCAAAATTGTCCAATTTTTCAATTAAGAGTGTCAGGTGGGCAACTCATTCGTAAAGGATTTTATATTACTTAATGCTTAGGCTATACCTTAAAAAATTACAAAAAGATCAATGGATACATCTCGGAAAAAGAGGTAGCTTTTTTCAGTTACACATAGATATCGAAGGGAATTAAAAAGACGATACCTTGAGAAGACAGAGGATGGCTATGTGTTCAAGGCCCAAAGCCATATTCCATCATTAAGGGAAGCATGGTGAAGGAGCTAGTTAAGAAATGCATTATAAAACAATATCAATATCTTTGGAAAAATATGACAATCTCCCGACAGAATAAGAAAGGAATTAAGCTGTCGACTGAACCCACTAGGAGAAAAGTTCTAAGCGTGAGAGCCGAGCAGCTTGCGGTAAGCATGATACAGATATATGAATTTCGTTACAAATATTGTATACAAGATAGTACATTTGTTATATGAAACAAGCAATAAAATAGTAGAAGGACAAACTTTTTTAAGGAATTGCCCCAAGCTCAGGGGACAACTTATAGGTGTGCGGGGAAATTTCTTAGCAAAGAGGAAATTAGGAAATTTTAAACTGAAAAACTGATATCAATACCCACAAATTTTTAATACATTCTGCCCTCGACAATCTCGAATCATATAATAAAATGTCAGGCAACCTGTTATAATCCAGATTTAGACTCTTGTGGATTCCGCCTAAGTTCACCCAGCCGATCGGCGGCATAACCACTGTATAATTTTACAACATCGGCACATATGTGAACCTTTATATCCTCTACGATTTCTGAAAGGTCTTCTAACCCAGCATAGAGCCTTGAGGAACTCTAAGAGCGTGAGGAACTGCGGCTATCCATTCTCCGATTTAATCCTTTGCCACCTATTATTGTCCTGCATCTGGAGAGTAGAAGAAGAGGAAACATAGGAACAAAACACCTAAAGTAGACGAAGTAGTAGTAGAGTAGAGAAGGACACCAACATTGAAGTCTCCTCCTATACCCCTATAATAATGTTCCCAAATTTCTGGAGTGTAACAGAAGATAGCTTCCTCAAACTGTCTGATCATTTCGAGATTGAAAACTCCCCGCGGACAGTCAACTGCGCCCAATGTAACAGTAAAAATATACAATACGAAAAATACATAAAAGTATTCATAACACTTGTAACATATTCGCTGAGTACCTGTGTTCGAAGGGACACCGGTTAAGAACAACTGCCTCAAAATAATGGGCATGATACATACCGACACATGAGGAATATACTGTATGCGAAGCATATTGAATGTGGTTGCCTAGCTTTGGCGAGCAGAAGGATGGTCGTCACAACAAAGTAGGTAAATACTGAAAATAACTACCCCCCTTGGAAATGATAAAGCTTACTGCTTTATAAATAATGCTTCTGGCGCTTTAATGCAGTAAATTTAGTAGCATAGTAAGCGAGTGGTTTACTCAGACGATTATTTACAATCTCACAAAATCGGGAGCATTTAGGTTGCTTACGGATCCATGATGGCCAGGGGCTAAGGTATCACCTTATCACGGAATGTCGCATTTGTTTGGAAGACGAAGAGACCACCATACACATTCTGGATGAATGTTCCGCTTTGGCGTGGCTAAGAAGAAAGATCTTCCTCCGGGAAATCCTAACTCCTGGTGAGATCAAATCCTCTTCGACATAAGGATGGTAGATTGCCTTTTGCAGCAATAGGAGGCTTGGCACAATAGATCTTGTTTAGGTCGCAATGTCTGGCATATAGTCAACGTTCCAACAGTAATATAATAATAGTAATAACAATCTATGACGTGATTTCAATTATTCAATTATATTTGTCTTTAACCGCTGTAAAGGAAAGAAAGCAGTTGAGTCTATCGATTTTCAACTCACTTCAACTTAACTAATCTACATGAATGTACAATTGCTGCCAAACTTCGTATGGGATTATAAGTGGTTGGGCTCCTTTAATTGTCTCCTGGGCAACCAATATTTTTGGACTCAGTTCGCTACTGACACCAACTACAGTACAATCTTGATAAGCTGGCCCTCCGACAGTCCGACACCCACAGTAATCCGGCCCTCTTGCGAGAACCCCCATTAATGGCGCCTGGAAAATCCTCCTGAACCCCTGACCCGCTCTCCTGTTACAACACCTTAGCTCAGTTTTATTAGTATATGAATTTTATGAAGTTCCTTTTATTTTTCAGAGGTTTTTACAACGAATTTTTTTTCTTTTGAATAATTTTTAAGTGAAACATTTATTATATTTGTTATTTTTAGTGTTTTTTTTTCTGTACATTCAGTAATCCGGCATTTTCGGTAATTTGGCCCCCTCCTCATTTTTCGAATTTGGCCCCCTCCTCATTTTTCGAATCAGTTTTTGCCCTAAACCTAAACAAGCGACATTTGCAGATACTCTATATTATTATTGTAAGCAATATTGGAGAGGAACCACCTATCTACGATATTACAGTAATCGGAGTAATTTCATTTATTTACTCGTCTGCAGTTCAGATATTTAGCCACCCGGTTTCAAAACATCACCTATATTTGACTAATGACCAGGTACCTTATTCTACCTGCGAAGTCTAACGCAAAACTCTGAAGAACTATTTCACTGTGCAAACACAGGAAGGCAGCTCAAATTGCATACGTTACGCAACGAGTTACCTAAAAGTAACGATGTTTTCCAACAAAGTAGTCGAGTTGTTTTCTATAAATATCACAAGGCAAAACAAACGCGTTTGCAGCACTCCCAGTTTCTGTTCGAGGACAACTATTAGTGAATTAACTTATTGGATGTATAGCAAACCCACCATATTCGCTGGAAATTTGTGTGGGACGCAATTTGACATCAGATTCACTTTCAACACTCGGCGTGTCACTTTCGCAAGTCCTAACATTTCCAAGGAATTCGCCTATCACAAGTCGTGTACTCTTTAAGAAACCTCGGGACCATCACTCATCTGTCGATGAATTTCTAATAAATTATTTATGAGCCGAAGGCGACTCTTACCTGAGCCGCCTTTCTATTTGAATCATTTCAATTACTTTTGTCGCGGATTCCTAAATTACTCAGGAATTTTACAATTCTTTGCAATTGTGGAGTCCTTTCCTCGTGCGCGAATCACCCACCATATGCACTCACCTGATGGTGGGTAGTTGGCTCTGGAGCTGGGAATGCCTAAGTGGTGATGCTAATTATATTTGCCACCTTAAAGTTTGGAACTCGTGTATTAGTGGCAGGGAAAACAAGTGAAACTGAGAGCCAAATACCGAAAATTAGTCGACGGCATTGTTGCCGGCAGCGTGTGTATTTATGCACACACCAGATCTATTTGCATATTCCCGGTTCCAGTGAACCTTGTAAACGCGGCTAATTAAATCTAATGGCGAACAAATGGGAATTTTCAAACAGAGAATAGCTGCAGTAGGAATTAGAAATCACCAGGCAATTAATTGTGCATTTGCCGTGTAATCAATCGCTTCCAGTTTGATGGTTTTCAGTTGGCGAATCTTTCATCCGAAAATCGAGTGCAATCAGTAGTTTTCCATCAAATCTCGAAATTTTGGAAAGAACGGATCCTTGGAGAATTTTCTCCAAAAGTATTACACTTCCAATAAAAATAAAAATTTCCGAACATAGGAAGTGTCCAAGCATGTGTTAACCTGGCGCCTTTTTACCTTGCTTCCGTACACTATTTACGCTGGGCACCATTTAGTCATATGGAAGCGATCATTACGAGTAGATTACAGTCATTTGGAGCTGGTTTTTGCTACCTTTGGTCCGGTATCTCGCCACGAACTGATATGTGAACGGAGATGTGAACGAGGAGGAGGAGAGTGTTAATTAGACCTTTTAATTGCGTGATTTGGAGAGCTTCATTAAGCTCGTGAATTCGACAAACTCACGCGCGGCTGATAATTTAGCGATGATTGCCCTCTCGATGCAACACAATTTCTTGGAGAAAAGATTGTACCATAAAAGATGGGACGATTGATACAGCAAGGGAGAAAAATCACGAGAGAAGGTGTTTAAAACCTGCAGCTCAACAGACTGAGACTACCTATAATCGTTCCACTCTAAATTTGTAAAAATTCAATTACCTACCTCCGTAGACAAGGTAGGTAGTGTTTAGCTTGAAAAAGGTAAAAATCTGTGCATTCCTTCCCAATTCGCAACGGTTGTTTGTCTCTTCATCTTCCTCATCCCAAAAGGAGATGGGGTTTTGTTTTTTCGTTTCCACATCTCTACCATTGATGGGTCATTGTTTATGGCCAGCACATCAAGTCTGCGCAAAATGTCCATCTCGGTGGACTGAATCTGCGTTCAAGTGTCAAACAACCATCCATTCCTGCTGCCATTGCATTTGGGAATGTCCAAAAAAGATCCTTACAAGACACCCTATCACTGCACTGTCCAGCTAAAGAGCTGGATGAAATGACTGCTGGACTCGTGATGACCAACTTGCTGTGCTTTTATTTCATGTCTGAAACTGACTGCCCAGAATGTCCGTAATATCAAGCACGTTCTTAAGATTCAACTTGGGATGTATCTATATAGCCAACTTGGTCGGATATAAGTAAACCACGAGACGTATGAATCTCGGGTGGAGGATTCAGGGCAGCCGAGCGAAAGGTATGTCCGCAATGATAATGTGCTGCTTCTGCTGCACTGACTGCCGTTTGGTTGTAAAACCCGAATTATTGCTAAACAGAACAGTAGCAGACCACTGACGGATTGATTGATGGTCCAACAAAGACAGACAGCTGAATTTCATTTCGACTTTCATTCCAGTGACGGTTTAGTTTTGTTTTTCGACTTGGTATCTGGTGCCCTTTTTCCTGTCACTGCATTGCTGCAGTTTATTGAAAATATTATAAATGGGCTTTCAAAATGTGCATCTACTTGTGTCGCAAGATTCCCAGTCGAAATAGGCTTGGCGTCATTGTATGCTGCTAGAAGATAATTAGTAATTTTCTAATGCTTTTTCCCAGAGTGGACTTACTTGAGTGAGACTACTTTACCTGAGACTTCTAAACATATCGATATTAAGAGAATTTGTGATAGGAGCGTATATGACCAGAATCCGTCTTGTGGTGGTAAAAGGACAGACTTGCTATTAGTTATAAATTGGCATCAAGTGAACTATAACCGATTGCAATTACATATCATAGTAAAAAATTTTTAAAGTAGGCTAAAATGACTCTTCTATTGCAGATTACTTTTTCGGGCACAATGCATACTTACCCTTTTTTTATTGCTTTAGATTTGGTTTATATGCCCCGGTCTGGTACAGGTCAACCACTTGTATCACATCTTTACGGCAACTTTAAAATCCACTGTATCAGAATATCCATCAGGATCACTGAAAAAAAAAGTTCCTGAGCTATTAACGAAATGAATATCAAACAGCATCTTGCAGGTTTCTTTATTGAACTTAATTCAAGAACCACCTGACTAACCACCACCAACGGAGTATGCATGTGGGACTTTTCAAAGGGGTGGATTTGATTTGCAAAAGGTTGAATTGAACTTACAAAATAGTAAATTTGATTTACAAAACGGCAAATTTGGAGTGCAAAACCTGTATTACATTAAACAAACGTTTGTAACGCATAAAAATATTCATGATACAGAGAAATAAACTATATTGCCATTAATGCGAGAAGAAAAGAAATCCTTTGATAGATGTCCATCTTTCTGCCTGTCTGTCCGTCTGTCTGCTTGTCTGTCTGTCCGTCTTTCTACCTGTCTGACCGCCCACGCGTTATCTGGAGGATGTTTTGAGATAGAGGTTTGATATTCGGTACATACCTTATTAAAATGGGAAAATTTAACATTTGAACAACTTCTTCATAGGGTTTGCCACATGGAATCGCCATATAAAGTAAAAAATCACTTTCATTATAACAAAAAATGGTTAAAGATGGTTAAAATTCGGTACACAATTACTTTAATAAAACTAACATAACCTGGCAGAAAATGAATCAAATCGGGTAAGCCCTTCAAAGGGCTGCCATATAGAAGTTTTAATTTTTTATTTAGAAATCAAAATCGAGTCTGCCTCCTGAAAATAGATATAGATTTTCGAGGCAACCGATTTCGAATCTGGAGTTGGAGTTTTGAAATTCGAAATGACGGATCCAATATGGCGGACATTATTTTCTAAATATCAACGAAATGTGCGCAAAATGGCGATTACATAAGTCTTTGGGGCTACTGTTTACGAAACGGACATTAATTTCTATCAATTCAATATAGCGGTCGAAGATGTCATTTTTTCAAAGGTGTTTGCGATCGAGGTTAAATTTTAAAAACTCGGTATGGTGTATCCAATGTTTCGGAAAAAATTGCTTAATATTTAATGGGATTGAACGAATTACAAATTTGGCATTCTATTTTATATAAATTGAAGATGATGAATGCAACACGATGGACATAATTTTAAAATTTTCTTAGTTTTTGTATAAATTCTGAAATATGGAACACATGATTTCTTGTGAATGTCAACGTAGAAAATTAAAGATTTTAAGAGATTCAAATTTAAAATATTGTGATTCCTTTCTTATGTACCTAACATAAGAAAAAGTTTTAAATTTGTTATTAATGCTTAATATGTCTCAACTAAATATTAGAAAATTACCAGACGGGTTAATATTGCGGAAAAGTATTAATTCAATTTGATATTATGAACACTGTATTAGTAAATAAGTGTAGAATTTATTTGGAATTTTATCCAACTGAGTATTTTAAAAAATATGAAATAAACCTCCTTTTTTAAAAAAGAGAACCGAATTCAAATTTTTGCTAAAAAGCATAAAACAATTTCATGTTAGTTATATTTTGATTTCATAAAGAAATATTTGAAGCTTGCACGAAAATCTCATATATTATGAAAAAAGGGAAAACATCAAAGGCACGCAGTTTTTTTTACGCCTACTTTTAATATTACTTTATAAGATCAAAATATAATTATAAGCAAAGCTGAAGGTCTATTCACGACGGCAGACGCGGTAAATGCGGCAGATGCGTTGACATTGGAGTAGAATGTACAGGATTCAAATGAAGCAAGGCCGACTCATGACTTGAAGAATTTAACGCGACGCACACAACGCCCAACGCGGTGACAGCGTTGATAAATGTTTGACAAATGTGTGCTTACATTTTTGCCGCGAATTTTGTTTTTCTTTTTCAAGTGCGCTCTCTTCTCGGTATTTCACTTTTTTAATTTGCATTTAAATAAAATTATGAATATAAAAATTATGAAAATTATTGAATAAAATAATGTTTGAACTTTGACAAAGGACGCGTCTGCCGTCGTGAACGGAACAGGTCTTGACTTGAAAGCCGTTAAAGCGATGCAACATGAAGTGGACCTTCGACTGAAGTGTTGTAAAATATTAACATGAAGTCGGATCTTTTTTTTTTTAAATAGCGGTTTTTGGTTTAAAAAATGCATAATATGTATCTAAGTATCTTTACTCCTGAAAGAAAAGTATTGATGACATTTTATGTATTTGGACGGGGGCGGAACGATAACTTGAAAATTTTGTGAATAAGGTTTTAAATAAGTTGAACGAAAATTTACACTTCAGGTAAAAATAAGGTAGTTCATGTAGAAAATAAGGAGATTAGATTTCTTGATTTGATGCTTGAAAGGGAAAATAATAAGACTAAAATATTTTTAGAAAACCCACATTTTCAGAAGTCGTTATTCCAATCAACTCTTGCCATCCTTGAAAAATAAAGATGTCTGCCTTCCATTGCATCATTGAACAACTTTTAATAGTTGTACTAAAAATGTAATAAAAGGCTATCAGCAGGTGTTCCAACTTACCAATAAGGTTCAGATTTGTATAAATGTAATCATTGTCTCCTAGAAATAAAGTTATACACTTTTTTTATAATAATAGGAATTGGGTTTTTTTTTAATTATTTAAAAAAAAATTATAACGTATATTATATTATAGAACAGCTTACTTTACAATAATACAACACTCCTATCAATAATTATAATTATTAATTTTCATTGTTTTTACTCGTGAGATGACATATACTCACTATTCCTATATATAGAGCATAATAGTTAGATTATTTCGACTGTAATTGACGAATGAAGGACGATGAATTGGAAAATCTTAAATCAAACTCAAAATTCTCAAACAGACGAGGTGGGAGGGGAAAGTAGGCGAGCGAGTTCCCGTTGTCGCTGCGTATGAGTTCTGAGTAAGTGAGTCATTTTAAAATGCGATGAATTCTATTTTAAATTGTCCCTCCCTTCATAGTTGTATAATTATTGCAAACGTATTTATTAATGTTTTTATTTTATAACTAAGTTATTGATTGTTTTTAGTTCAGTTTTTATTATTATTTATAAACCTTTTTATTTACTAATAATTTAATAATTTAATAGATATATTTTAGTTATAATATTAAAGTATACGCATAACTCACTTCTGCAATTAAGTAGACCATGGTCTCTATAGTAATAAATGAACCACTCAACATGCCCTTTGAGAATATACAAACCCCATTTCTGTTGGTACGTTGGACCGTTTTGATGCGTCCTCCTTCGAAAAGTTACTTAAGGAAATTGCCATTGTTCCCGCGGTTTTCAATAAAGAATTTGTTAGTAAACAAACAAAATTAAAACTAAAATTTAGGATGTTGAAAAGAGCGGAATTTATAAGTTAAGTTGTAAAATTACCAACCAGAGAATGTTTAAAAATTAAATTTAGTGAACATATTGCCGCAAGAAAATTAAACTCAATTCCGGGTTTGCGAAACATGTCCACATTGAATGAAACGTGTCGACGATAAATTTGTAAATAAATTTTGTATTAATAAATTCGTGGAACGAAAATTGCCAAGTGTAATTTCCCCCTTTATAAAATATAGAACTTTAAAATTGAGAAAAATATATTGTTTTACTTAAAGTCGAACAAAAAATCTGGACTTAAATAATGAAGCAAAATTTGGATGCTGTAAGGGTTAAAGAATTAATCATAAAAGTTTGTAGCTTTTGTTTAAATATCTACAGCTTGAAAAAGGTTTCTCCAATTGGCGTTTTGCCTTTCTACCGTCAACATTTGTCCACACGATAATTCGAAAACCCTTTAAAATTTACTTCCTTAAATTTGGTGAAATTTTTAATTAAATTTTTCCACAGTTGCAAGTCAGTTTCATCAAAAACTCGACGAACGTTTACCTTGATCTGTTCTATCGGCTGTGAATTTTTCCTTCAACCAATGATTTAACATTGTCGTAATTACAATTTTTTGATCTGAATGCAAAATCAATTTTCACATCTTTGTGGACTTTCTTAAAAGTAGACTTTGAGATTGTTCAGATGCTCCCTTTTTTTTAACGACCCATAACTTAATTTAATTGATACGAAGTTCTTTTTTATGAGCACTAATCTACTATAGTCATCGCTGTTATAAAAGTCCACTATCATTTTCTCAAAAGCAGGTTCCACACCCCATTATTTTCTTGCACGTACTGATAATGTTCTTTGCTTTTCAACCAATTGTCCATTTTTTTTAAACATTTGCCTGAATTGAAAAATTTTCGAGACATGGCATTTGGAAAGTTTTTCCGTTTCATCAAATAATTTGGTAGGAGTGACAATATGCTCCATGGGATTGGCAAATTCTAATAATATCTTTGAAACTAGGGACAATATTATCTACCTAATACTCATACCTATTTTTGTAACCAATAGTCACTTCAAATCTAACAACTACTCTGTAAATTTCCTCTTTTGATGTTTTAACTAATGTTGCGAGATTTCAACAGAGAACTAACCAGGGCAAATCTTCTGTGTATTTGATCTCCTAAAAGATGTAATTTTTGGAATTATTGTATGCTTCAAGATTCTTGAGGGTTTGTATGTGATTTTTTTAGATATTGCTAAGCTCAGGGGACAACCCTACGATACAACACAGCACAGCTAAGACGAAGGGAAATTAGGGAGGAGGAAAATTGAGAAATTAATCTGACAAATGTTGCAAGTGAGCCACAATTTTTCTTGCATGAATTAACTGTGCAAGATCCCAGTATATTCGCAAGTACAATTATTGTCCGTAGAAATTGCCTCAACTACTGGTATCCATATAACCGCGCCCTGTGCAAGATTTGATCCCACGCCAACAGAGGAGAAAATCTGCTGACTGCGCCTCAGCCAACTTGGCCATCGGGGTGCTTGAAAGATGCAAGATCCAGTGTCCAATTTTTGGGAAAAAAGTCAATATCCAGTAGGTCGATTCCGCAAAAAACTTAGCCATCCACTTAATATATAAAGAGGACGAACATTAACTATGTTTTTTTGCTACAAGAGTAAGATCTGTAGGCAAAAAAAAAACGATCGGGATCTTGTTGAAATTATTTTATACGTTGGTAGTACTGCTAGACACATTTTGTGTAAAGTAATTCAATTGTTCTTGATTTTATATGTTGCTATTTTTTATGATGGTGGAAATATATTTCTGTTTTACCAAAACAAAAGCGAATCTGTACCCTTGACCAAATAATACTTTTCTATTAACCTTAGCTACTAGCATAGATTCTCTCTCACACAAATTAAAAGCAAATCTTGTATAAGACAACATATTTCTTCCAAACTTTTATAGTATTTATGCCTACATATACATATATACAAAAAAATTGAAATTTAAACAAAGTTTGTAAAAAATTTTGTTGATTGACAGAGGATACAAGATTTATTCGAAATCCAAAACTTATAGTGTACCCGTATAAGTAGTGAACTTATATCACACACAAGAAATCTATTATTTTAATACTGAGAGTTTTTTTCTATTTTCTGAGAAAGGTCATTAGATCCAATATGCCCTAAATAAGAATGGCTACTGCACTATAACTTCCGAGAGCAATAGAAATTAATGACTGGCAATTCAAGGTTCCTGCGTATTATGCTCATTTGATATCTCCGGTAGTCGTATCGTGCAAATGACGCCCCCAAGGCACGCGATATAATAAAATAATATTCTCGGGGGTTGATCCGTACACAAAAATGATAACACATGAGGGTGAACTTTGTATATTGTTCGCATTCATTCTGATATTTGTCCCTAATAATGACAGTTACCAGTAGTGGCATCGTATGAAGTGACGACCAGCTTCTCGCTTGCTTTCTTTCTTTCAGAAAAACTCATACAACATAGGGTGCAGCATTATGTCGTATAGTTGCTAATTTATTTGTAACCTTTGACACTGAGTCCTGTTTTCCCATGACAAAAGTCTCTTCTTGTCTTCTGTATTTTGATTTTTTTTATCTCTGATACTTTGCTAGGGTTCTGCTTTGATTATTGGAGGTGTTTGTAGATAGCTTTTCTATATTTACAACAAAGATGGCATAATTCTTTCCTTATGAATAGGGAATAAAGCGTTTTCTAAAATATTTGATTTTGAATAGTTTGGATCACCGAGGTATATCACATGTCTGAATGTAAAAAATTCAAAAAATATTAATTACTTGGAGTATGTTGAGAGCCGATAAACTAATAGTAATCACTTCTACTACGTATCATATATTTAGTTTGAGTTGAATGAAATTTAACCCGCGTCGTAACACTTCAATTTTATAAATTGGACTTAAGAGTGCATTCCAAGGGAGGAGGGAGGACATCAAGGATTAGATTAAATACTCTGTTTTTTATAGAGTGCCTCAGTCATTGGTGTTGATTTGTAGTACGCGGCCCTTTACAACAATCTCACTAAGGCGTCTTTTAGTCTTTAGAATGCACATCGAAACACGCTCCATTTTTGCAAGTTTAGTTGAATTTTTGAGGATCACTTTCATTTTTGCCTTTGTTTAAGGGCAATATCTGCCAGCTCAATGTCCATATGGACGATAAAAAATTCAATTTGTAATTTTTCAGCTGCCTTTAGACGAAGAGAACAAATCCAAACTTTTAAAGTCTGCAAGCGTCCCGGATTTTGAAAGTATCCAATATATAGATCGAATTTTTGGATCTCCGACCACTGTGTCCACGGCAGGACAAGACCAACATTCATGCCTTACTGAAGAAAATGCTGGATCTGTTTCGATCACTAAACACAATGCATTTTCGCAATTTCGAATTTAATAAAATTTGCAGAATTTGAAAAATTATTTTAATTTCAACTGAGAGTTAAAAAAAACTTTTGGGGAAATGCTCTTCAAATCCCCAAAATTCTACAAGTGTAAACCAAAAAGTCAGTTCATTTCTTTAAACTTTTAAATTTACTTGGAAAATGTTCACATGTTATGATCACTTCGATAGAGATTTTGAAATAAAAATTCTTTTTTTTGTAATTTGTTTCTCTCTAAAATTACTCAAATGGTAGAAAATCTGTGGGATACTTGTTGTGGATGTCTGTGCCAGGCAAGTCAGCTGACGCGCTGACTGTGACAAAACTTACGGATATTGTAGAACATTCAAAAAAATTTACACGTATCTTTATATACGGGACCACGGGTGGTGTAAGATTCCAGATTTCCAAAGTTTATAGGTGGGAACGAATTTTTTAAAATAACTTTTAAAACCCTCAACCGATTTTGATGAAAGAATCGCCAAAATATTTCTAGTGAAAGAGCGCTTAGGTTTCACAGCTAAACCCCTAGTAAGATGAGGGCAAAGGGATGTAATCTTGATGATACATATTGTAGTAGCGGAATGAGAGGAGAGGGTTCACATCGCCGAAATCCACCTATATCGTAAAGTTTGGAAAAATAATCGACACGTATTTTTTTATTCATGCATTCATGAGGAAGGAAAGGATTTTTGGGGGATGAATGGGGGAAGATAGTGGAATCACAATTGGCTATACATTTTATCTTTTGCTAACAAAAGTCTTTACTGAGCGAAAATAAAAATACCGCTGGACAATTATGCGGCACTTGACACTGAATCGATCGGAGTGGGCACTATGTACGTTATTATGACTGATGCAAGGAAACGTTGTAAATCAAAATCAGTTCATATTAGAAATGAAAATTGTTATCAAAGTTTTCTTTAGAGAAACCGATTTTAACCAAGACCCATAATAAAGTGGTTTTTTTATACTTCACTTATTTTACAAAATTAAGATACATAAAACTATTTTTAATCTAGAGACATATTCTTCATCATTCTCGATGCTTTCCCATCTATATGGCAGTACCATTCTGACATCCTATAGAATCCATAGTGTTTTGATCCGGATAATTTTATAGGGTGCAGAACAAGTGATAATCGGAAGGTGTAATATCCGGTGCGGATTTCCCATTCAAACTCCACCAACTTCAGTAACATCATCCTTGCTGTATGTGACCTAGCGTTGTGTTGGTAAAAAACACCTTTCGTCTTGTAAGCAAAGATGGCCACTTTTCCCATAGTTCTGATTTAGATAGCTCAAGCTGCTCGGAGTAGATCTCCTTCGTGATCGTCTGGTTTGGGTTTAACAGCTCACCTTGCGTTGGTGAAGAGTTACTTTAGCTTACAATTCTCGGGTTGCATACCCACTCTGTCTTCTGTGCTTGACATTTTTGTAGAGGATCCACTTTTCGTCAAACTAATAAAATACATCACGGACAAAAAATGGTACGTACACATTACAGGTGGGGCGGCCCAGTCGCCTCACATAAATATTTTATAATATTTTTTACATTGCATGTAATTTAATTTTGGCTTAAGTATAATATAACTAAACTCAATATAATAATTTACAAAAAAAGTCAAAGTGAAATTCTATAAAATAATAATTTTACACTCAAAAAATCATTTTTAGGGCGACTTATAGTCGTCTCACCTGATCATTCAGTGATTTTGCCGAACATATCAACCCGACCGACGTTCAAATAATTAATAATAAATTAATTTATCATAATCATATTTTTTAACTTACTAACTGTACACAAATGTTTGGCACAAACTTTTCTGCAGCACTGCTGCAACAACTTAATTACAATTATTACTATTGATAAAATAACATAAATGAAAAGAACGTCTACCCGCTTATGAAGAAAAAAAGATGGAAGCAGATTAGTTGACAGATACATTTTGAAGTAAATACAATGAGCTCTAACAACATATTTATAGAAGCATTTCTACTATGTCCTATCTAAGTCGCAACGGAAAATTACTGTTTTTACCAGATTCTTCATTATTTTACTAATAATACCTTTTCCCTAGATTATAACAACGGCACCGTATACCGCAGCATTCCATAGTTAGGCCTTTTTATATTTAAATACGCCTTATTGTACTTTTTTCTTCACAGCACTAAAAGGCATTGAGTTATTTAAAAACGCTAGACAAGCATTTAATGAAAGGCATAAATAATGGGAACTGGGGTTCCATTCTGATCAAATATGGCTTAGGTCACAAAAAATACTGGCGATCAACAGACCTGATTTTCAATCAACATTCGTACGTGTTATGTAGGTATATAGCCATTTATTTTTAAATTGGTCTAAGTTGCATTTCTCAATTTTCATATAAAACGAAATATAAGTGTATTTTTTCTATAGAATTGTAAAAGTGGACTTAGGCCACTTTCAGAATGGGCGGCTTATATATGAAAAAACACATCCCTTTTAGAATTTTATATCTACATGCACTTGGGTTTGCAGTAAATAATACTTTTACGCATCACCTGCTCTTTCTAGTTCCCTCATATCTTCCCAGAATCAGTTTGACAAGGTTTAGTAATATCCCTTTATTACGCTACCACTTATATAGGTACTTCTTTTTATTGCTCTTAAGAATCACATAAAAATCTAAAATCAAATTAAAGTCAAAAAAAATTCTCTTAACGCCTCTTTCTACGGTTTTTAAATTGATCCAATTCATTTGAAATAATCTTAACAGTCTATGGGGGTTAGTATTGCCCTCGATAAAACCGGTGATGAAGTACAGGCTCCAAGGGATATCTCACTGCCTCTAATTGTTGGATTCCCTAAGGCGGATTTTCATTTCATTGCTACGCTCAAGCTAATACATCTGTAGTTGCTCTTACTTGCATTTTGGAGAGCTAAAAAGGAAAAGTTTGGCCGGGAACAATATAAGCCCATAAGGGGAGAAAGTAAAAGTTGGTGTCCTCTTTTTGCCATTGTGTAGGATGATTTTCTCGTACAAAAACGAAAAAAAAAACAAATAAAATTGCAATTTAAAAAGGGAATAAGAGGCCGCCAGTTTTTTGTGATGCTGTCCTCAGTCCAAAACCCAATCACCTATTTAAGCCAATCCATCATCCTAAATCCCCCGATATGAGACATTCGAACACCCGCTGTGCGTTATATCGGCGTGCCACAGGGGACCGATTTTGGCCCTCTTGCGCCACTTCTTGCAAAAGTAAGACTTTTGCCATACAAAACGTTCAGTTTCAGTAGTAAAGTGGTACGCACTTCGCTTTGTGTCCTATAACAGGATCTGGGGCGAGTGTATTAGTTGCATATTCCAGCATAGAGTTCAAAGGGATGCTGCATATAATTGAGGGGTGTCGAGCCAATTCATTTCATTTAACTGAACGCTCGTAGGCAATTCCGACAACACAACTATAGAAGTGATAGGGTACACGAAAAGGAGGCAGAAGGCGACAGACTGAAGGGATGACAAACGAGGATCTAGGGATCAGGTCCCGGGAATAAAAACGATGATTAGGTTGTTATTTTAATTTACCCATTGATATGTTTGGCTCAGGGTACTTTGTGGGGTTGCTTGTCACACGGCTTGGATCGGACAAAACACCAAGACGGAGAGGGTTTTGTCATCTGCTCAACTAGGTGTAACGTGTTTGCAATTTGTCATTGATTTCTTTTGTCTGGGTACTGGTTAGCGTATGTCAACAGAGCCGGGGTAATTAATTAATGATGGAAAATAAGAGAAAATCTAGAGACGGGATGCCTGAGTGTATTGAATTAATTCATTATATGAACTCAATTAAAATATTATGAAACATATTATTAGCGTTTGCAATGAGCGTCTTCGGGGCAAAAAAACCAAGAATGACGGTCAAGCAGACGAGAAAGAACAGGTATTCAGCTCAGCTGTGGACAACTCAAATCCCTTTCCTTATCTAACAAGAAAAACCCAAAGAAGTCGACTGAGAAATCAAAGCACAATGCCAAGAAGCATGTCTTGTCTTGTGCAATATGAGACGCCATTAGGGAACTATTTCAGGTATTGCAATATGATGACGAATGAAAAACGAAATTTTATTGAACGTTCGCTAAGATATCGATTTGTCCGCCTGTGGCTATCTAGTGGCAAGAAGTTACCTAGTCGGGTGCTCCTGCAGCCCATGGACATTGCACACTGGACTGGACATTGGACACGTAACTGACCATACGAGGAAGCTGTGCGTGTAGGCTCGCAGTGCCATTCAATGAAGGCACATTGAGACAACTTAAGTCCCCATGTCATATGACAACATCACGAATGACAGAAACGACTCGGACGTCAATACCCGTTCGCCTGATACTTGAACTCTTCGCAAAAAGACTGAAATATTCTCGGACCGATGGTGCATATTTGCACGATTCAGTCTTGGACATTCATTGCGTACCAAAAGGTTTCATTTAGGAAAATATTTGCAACGTCTACGGTGAATGACGACAGTTCGCCAGGGAAATGGTTTTTCATGGGAGTGTGCTGAGGACGATGTTTTACCTCAATAACTTGCACAATACTGTAGCATTCTGCAATGCCTTACTGGAAAAGGGAAGTAGAGGGATACAAGGGTTCAATATCTCTTTGAGGTTCCTGATGGGTATAATCATAATCTTTGTAGAAAGAAATCAATATCTCACGGGCTTACTAGCTTATATTTACAATTTAAACGGAATGGTTGGAGCCCCGTCCTCTAGTTAATAAAAATGAGCTTAAAGAAGAATAAGGAGTTCCTACGTACAAATATCAAAACAATATTGACACTTTAGTTGGGATAATAGGTACATCAAAATTTTTAGTCGAGAAAAAATGCATTATTTAATCTTCTGGTCAATAGGAGTAGACTGGTATTGTGGCGAACTTGGCAGAAGAGAATAACCGTGATTATTGTTACAATGCTAATACTAGCTGTATACGTATTAAGAACTATAAAGAGGCGGGGTGAAGCATTTGTGCAATCCTGCCAAAAACGAACTCTTGTACTGTGCCATGGTACGCTCTGGACCAAACTAGTAGGACTGAAGAAAGTTTTACAGAGTAGCTGGTATTAGTTGGTCTTACTCTAATTTCATCTCTGCTGTGTACATTTTTTTATTATTATTAGTGCAAAAAGAAATTATTTGCTGTGAGCTATAAAAGAGTCTACTGAACCTGGGCTTCTTACTATAATACTGTGGATGTATGAGGTAATTACTGACTGTTAAAGGATCGCATTGAATTTCTGAATTTACACCTAAATTTCAGGTATTCACTTAAAAAAATTTCCTTATCCAATAAAGACCCCTATCTACTTCAAGGTCAATTTTTAATACCCCAGGTTATTTATCTCGATGTCAGTGTTAGCTTATCTTGTTTAATAAGTTTTTCCACACTCTTTTAAAGGCTTTTAAATAATTTTGTAATAATGTCACAGTTCACTACGTCACAAACAATATGCACACAACGCCATCTGTTGGCAAATATAAGTATCTTAATTCCAGAAATAATCGTGATCTGAAATATGGCGAAAAAATCGTTGTATAAGGGTCCGACGCTTCCACCTGCGATAAAATCGATAAAAAATAAAAACCTTACAACAAAACTAAATTTTCATGCGGTGGTCATTGAAGCCGTCCATTTGTAGAATCTTAGAAATTCAAACCTTACAAGTTTAGTGCTTATAATTCGAAAATAGACTGGTCTACCCACGCTGCTAACTTCCCGTTTGATCATATTGTCTTGCTTTTGCTTTTGCTTGCAATTATGCGCCGAATGCAATTGATCTGGAGTCAATATCATTACTTGTTCTCGAGATATTCGCGACGAAAAAAAGTTCACGAACGTACGTACACATGCAGACATGCAGACATCTCTCTAGAAACGATGGATTCGGACTCTAGGAGCCTCGAAACGTGGAGATATGTCGAAATTTTCAATTCGAAAAATCGGACTCATTACAATAACTTCCAAATGGAAAGTTAAAAATAACAAATGTAAAACGCAGACCAGGTTTCGCTCTATTTACTCAAATTGGCTGAATTGTGCATATGGAGCCGTTACCCCTCCACATAATATGCAAAAATTGTGTAATGGACACATAATCCAGTGGACGAAATTTAATTTGTTTTTAATTTATTTAAATGGAGTTTCAGTTCAAATAATTTCTTTCAGCTTCTGTCCCAACTAATTACTGCGTAATTTTAGTGGCTGCCAATCTAAATCAGTTGTTGCCACTTGTAATGATTCCTCGTTTCAACAACTTTCAACTCCCAGAGGAAACACATCTAGGGAAATTTTATGCAAATTCAACTTAGACAACTTCAGAACACCGTCCAATTAATTTTAATCGTTAAGGATAACACTTTGATATAACCCCCAATGAAAAGATGAAGGCGAAAAAACCCTAGGAAATTTTCCATTTTAATTTGCACATCAAACACCGAGAAGTCCCAGCATGGCTGCCATAGATATTCTGGGCATGGATATCCTTTTAATCCGTTATTCTGTCAACCGAATCAGTTGTTGGAAAAACTCTTCCGTAACGAAACATGAAATCCTGACACTTCAATGAAATCTGATCCCACTCAACAGGGGAGTGTGGTGTGGTCAAGAGCACTTCCATTTACTGCAACAACACAAATCATGTCATCCTTCATGCGCCAATCCTTTATATTGTATAATTGCCATATACAAACCGCACTTTAGGCTCCTTGAATGGAAGGTTGGGATTGGGATGTATAAGATGTCAACTAGTTCGCCCCGAATGACACTATAACGTGAAAAGCTTTTAAAAGCTCAGTTTTTAGCCTCTCCACCCGTTCTTCCAATCTACCTGGCAGCAATAGCACTTAGGTTCGCTTCATATATTGCAGCATACTCCAAGGACACGCTATTCTGGTGACTTGCTTTTCAGCTATCATTTCTGTCAGGGATTGTTTTCGGTCTGATTTGAACCCTCCTCTGACTGTCTCTTCAGATGACGCCTTTCCGGGGCAACGCGTTGATGAGGTGTCAAATCATTTTATATGCGTCCTGACATTCGATACCACTAAAACGCGTTCCCAGTCATTCAAAATAAATGAGCAGGGAATTATGACATAACACGAATTAGACACATTTTGTAGCTGGATCTATCCACAATCCGCACCCGTACGTGTCCTCCCCTCAACCATTGCTGCGGACATTTGATATGCTCCTGATTGGTGACGATGGTGGCAGTGATGGCGTTATCTTCTCCCTAGAGCTGCTTTGAGGTGACTCAAATGAAAATGTGAAATCCATCCTGCCGCCACCTTGTTTTAAGATATTTTGCGACTGTTTTAGTGGGGCTCATTTTTGGACGTACAGGGACGAGGGAGCTCTATTGCTCTGCGTATCTACATACTTGCCGGGACACTGCCCGAGATAAGGTGCAGAGATGAAGAGATGAAAACAAATTAATGAATAATGTTCCTCTGGGAGGACTCAAAATGAGATTTTAATGCTTTTATCCTTTGCGCTTTGAAAAAGCCTCACTCGTTACCATTGGCTTATTCCTTAGATATGATGGATGTCATGGGGATCACAGGATAAAGCGAATTATAATGCAGTGGCTGGGGATATGGCGACAGGCTGATTAGACAGGTAGATGTGCGGTAATTGGGATTTATATTTGTGCCGCAACAAAATGACAACGCAGCGTTTATGATAGCTAAATAATAGTTAATGTTGTGCACAAGCTCACATCCCATCCCACCGGAGTATTTATTGTTGGATTAAAGTGCAGGACGATAAGCAGTAGGGTGAAGAATAGAAAAGATACTTTCCATTCCAAACTCACGTCTTGAAAGCATCGTTTTTCCTCCGAAATATTGTTGAAGTTGACTTCAAAAATTCAACTTTTGGAAATGGTATATTGTTGAAAACAAGCCAAGTATATCTATTGAAGTTATACGCACAATTTTCTCACTGTGGCTGATCAGGTAACTGAATAAAAAAGATATCAGCAAATTTGATCATCTAAATAGTATAATACCCACGCCGGCAGCAGAGCGACCTGAGACGCAACTCTGCCAACTTAGTCTTCTGAGGGTGCGGATTTGACTAGAGTTGTATTTGTGAAGCCACTAGGATGCTATACAGTAACGTTTCATGCCAAAAAAGTTCTAGATTACAAGCAACATTTGCTAGGTTATAATTCTCAACCTCCTCTTGCCCAAAACTTCCTTCTACCTAAGCTGTTCTGTGTGCATCATAAGGCTGTCCCCTGAACTTAAACAAATTCTCTTTGATCATATTATTGATCCGTTACTATTATGGCTGTTCCGAAGAATGGATTTCTCTCCGTAAAACATGATATCAACCACTTTAATCGAATATTAGGTGACTTTGTCAAGTGTCCAGAATGAAGAACCGCAGGATGTCCAAGGTTGGCTTGAAGGTAAATCTCAAGGAGAACCTATCGCTAATGGTGAGGATATATTCAAACTCACATACAATAGAAAGACATAGTCCTTAGGAGTATGTACCCTACGGGGGTCACATTCGTCGATGATGATAAGTGTCAAGAAGTGTACGGTGATCTAAGTAGACTTTCATACGAACTAGTTTAGCATATTATATAACTCAAACGTTCCACTTCAAAAGAGATATTGATGAGTTTTCAGTGTACCGTGAATGAGTCTGAAATTCAAGGATACCGAATAAGAATTCTGTTGTGTCAGTGCTGGAAAAGGAGTAAGATCGCTTCTTCTTCTCTCATAAATGCTAACGTTTCCATAGGCATAGCTTAATAGTATCTAAGGAGATCTTTTGATTATTATAATACTCAACTGGCTCCGGGACCTATCGTTTCAATTTTTTGAAAAACCTTGATTCTGTTGACTACCAGTTCTTTCTGTATAAGTTGGAAATGGAGTTCGTGTTTCTCACTTTCGGCTTCAATATACCCAACCAGACTAACGAAAAAAGAAGACAAATAAAAGCTCAAGAATTAAATTCTCTTTCTTTTCTTTTTTTTTGTGCAATATGGGGTTATCACCATAAGCCCTCACTCGATATGTTAATGGAATATTTTGGCGGGAAATTTAGTAAAACTGAAAAAAATTAAAATTTGGTAATTTTTTAAAGGTTAAAATTTTTGAGCTCGTGAGCTCATTGGAAGGAATGAAGGGTTCTCAATCAAATACTACTAAAACGGGCCTTGTAAGGTGTGAATGAAGAAAATTACAGGTTATTAAATGAAAATGTACCCGAAAATACAAATCCCCCCCACTATTTCATATACATTATAAATTATTTTGACGAGATCTGTCACCCTACGTGTCTTCAAGAATATTAACCTTGACTGCAGCTTTTAACTATTATTTAATTTTTTAAGTGGTCATTGTACCTGTGTGAACCAAAAAATTCATTTTTAGAGTTTTTTTCTGTTTAATTTTTGGAAATATATATTTGATATACGAGTGTTGCTAAATAACGGCTGAGACTGGGTACCTATGGTACTTTCTACTGAGCGCCGCCATCTCCCGAAGTTTCTTATTGACCTTGCTGACTCCATTATTTTCTAAAAGAAACCGCGTCGCTCTATCTCAAACACCGCGACGTTAGCAACCAGTTTCTTTGCCTTGAGTACGCAAAATCTCACGTTGTGAACACAGTTGCTGAATTTATTGGTTCTAGAACTCTCTTAACAACTTCTCATCCCTACAATCCTACATCCTACAATCCAGATTTGACAACCTGCGACTTAAAAAAAAAGACCAAAAGGGACGTCATTTTGACACCGAACAGGACGCAGTTAAAACACTAGAGGCGATTTTGAAGAAGATGACAAAATATGACTTCACCAATATTTTTCAGGCATGGCAGAAAAGGTGGAATAGGTGTATCTTACTTAATAGGGAGTATGTAGAAGGGAATAAAAGGGCCAATGATTAATTTTTAAAACTAAGGATCTGCCAGCATCATTGAACAACCGTCGTAAACTGGTTTTACCTAAACGGCATTGCATATCACCTGCTGATTAATTCCAACTGAAGTTCATTTTTAGATGTGTAGGGCTAAACCGAATATAAGGACGCTAAGTGAAAACACCTGACACTGAATAATTTTACGCCGGAACAAGGCCTAACTTTCAAGATGCTGAAGTCGAATTTCGGTTAATGAAAAAGCGCGATTCAAAACACAAATGACTTAAAACCTTAAAGACTTTGACATTCCCTCGAAACAAGAATTAAAGAGTGACAAAGTTATCTTCAATTCGGGTCCCTTCACCACAGACATTCCCCTCAACTGCTGATACTTCCGTGAGCTCTAAATAATGATGTTAGATCCTTGTTGATGTGCGCCACCATAACAACCCCCCAAAGCCCATGTCATCCCCGTTTATGTAGCGCTCCATAAAATCCGCCGCCCTGTACACTTCTCTATTTTTGGAACGTTCCAGGAGTAGTCTCCCTGATACTCCCTGTTACTGACGAGAAGTGTACGCGAATTTCTAATTGTAGCCGTTCGCCTGTTCGTTAGCACTGAAACGTACATACATACAAACACTTGAATTAAACTAGTTTCACCAAATTGTTACAGCGTGAACATGGACTGAAAACTCGAGGGATTTTCAAGTGCCTTCGGCAAAAGGGTTGAAGGATTGTGGGGCTGTTTAGGTGATAATTTATCTAAAGACAGGGCTAGGGTAAATTAAATGATTAATGCGATTTCACTGCAGCCTTTTGTTTCGGTTATGCTAATTTAAGCACTGATGAGGAAAGCGAAAAAGGATTATGTGGATAATATCTGAAGCGAAGTCTTTCTTTGTGAGTGGAGCTCGCATGAAGGCGTCGCTGTTAACGTGCAGCTGGGACGTTTTCTAGGACTTCTTTTGCCGGTTACCCGCATTAGACTTGTACTTATCCTCTTCATACTTTACCCGAAAATAATCATATAGTTCCATGCAGTGTTGGTTTTTGTTTGCCAAAATTTCATTTTGTTTTTTCATCTTGAAAAACAAACAGCACATCCAGAACGAAGGTAATAAGGAGATCATCTGCACCATCAGGAAAGTGGTCCTTCCTAGAAACAATTTTTTAACATTCTTTGGTCGTATAGAAATTGTGTTGCCTCAAGGACTAGATGTCCTACACATGCACACCGAGGACTATAGTCCCACATTTGAAGTGTACACTTTTCGCTTTCTCTCCGCCAATCAATATTCTGACAAACGTTTCTTGAATACTAAAAAGCCCCAGCTCTACCAACATGCTACCGAAGTGAATCAAGAAAATCCCCTCTCATCCTTTGGCTGTTTTATCCTACGGTTTCAGATAGTTTTTCTACATGTGTAGTTGTTTTTTGGGTATGCGTATGGCTAGTCTTTTAGAAATGGATCTGAGTATTGATTTCTTTCTCAAATAATTTGCTAGATAAATGTGGAAAGAAATCAAAAACGTTCCAGGGTAAATAAAATAAAACTTCATTCTAAATTTTTAACGTTATAACGTGGTGTTTGGAAAATTGAGTAAAGAATCTTTTTAGTAGAATGTAGAAGACATGAGATATTCGGCGTAATTGTATGCGCAGTTATCATAGAATAGTTTGGAAAGCACTACTGATGCCCCAACACGGCGTTTCAAATTAGTTTTATTTGACGAGCAATATAAGTTACATTTATTAAAAATGCTTCAAAATCAGTTGCCTTATTTACATTTGTCAACTAAGTTTGCTCTTGTTCCGTCGAATCCCTCAATATGTATTTCAGCTGACACTTTTTCTCATATTGAGGTCGTCGTAATTAATAAAATATTTTATGTACTCTATTTGCTCCGCTCAACACAATAAAGTCACATGAACATGGCAGTGATGCTCTTTCCGATAATTTCCGCACTGTTACTATCATTAAACTCATTCGAGACAATATTTGCGAGAAATCTGCATGTAAAAATGTTTTTGTAGAGAGAGAGAGAGAGAGAGAGAGAGAGCTTCTGTTCATTACGCACACGGTATGTGATGCGAATTGGTTAACGTCTTATGCCATATGTAACTTAATGTCACGAAAAACATCCGACAGATCACAAATTTACAGGCTAAAGACTAATGGGCCTAAAATAGACCCTTGTGGCATTCCACAAAAAAAAGTAAAGTAAGTCAGAGCAATTGCTAACGACCGCTAATACTCTTTTTGTGTGCATTCGTGAACTGGGTTTTTTGCACCGCTAAAGAAGTTTACGCGGCTACGTAGTTTATTTAATAATTTCATATGACAAACACTGTCGAAAGTTTTCCAGAAATCAAGAAGTCACATGATATCTGTCTCATGTTTTTTAAGTGAAAACTGGAAGTCTGTGAAGAGCCGTTTCGCAGCTGCAGTAAACCCACATGCGCACATCTCAAGAACTATATACACAGGTAAATACCCCGGAATTTGTTAATAAAATAATTAACTGAATTACTACGTTCACGTTTTTCTATTTGTTGAGTTGCGACCTACGACGGTGTATTGTACTCATCGGGACAGCGATAGAACAATCCTGGATCACAAAAGAACTCGCGGTGCCCAAGGATAGAATCAATAGGGTCAGGATAACCTAACGATTTCACAAAACTCGAAATCGACGAATCACTCCCACAAAAGGGACCGGGGTATATTTATATGCTTATAGACGGACCCATGAGGGATGGCAAGACATCTGCAGGTATATTCTCTGACGACCTAAATTTGCCGTGCTGTTTCTTTTGGAAACACATTTTCAGAGACAATGCATCTAGTTCGAGCGTTGGACTGCTTAAAGGAGGGCCCACCCTGAAGCTAAAATTTTCATTGCATTAGAGTTAGACAATCAAGCAGTTACCACATGCATGGATCAGGCGGAGATGAATTCATCCTTAGGGATGGAAGGGGTACAAAAATTCAATGAACCCGACTCGGAAAATAAGGCGATCTTTGTTGGGTTACATGGGGAATGAAGGGAATGAGAAAGCCCAAAACAATATTCGGCAATTGGGGGAGGTGTGGTGAACATCTTAATTAAGAAATGGATTATAAGATAACACTAAAATGGAGAATTTAAAGAACAATACATGCAGGCTTTGCTTAGTAGGTGCTGAGAGGGTAGATCGCATTGTATGCGATTGCCCGGCCTTACTGAACAGGAGAACAGATGTCACAGTCTAATCTGCGGACAACACTCTATTTTAATCTATATGTAACTGCTTATCTAACAAGCAGCATTGGAGTTTTTCTTGACAGGATGCTAGCAGAGCTTCATAGATTTTAACGGCTATGTATCAGACATGGTCTCAACATTTCATTTTTAAATTCATATAAATACCCAAATTTCTGACACAATCAACATATTCAAGCCAGTAGGATCATTTAGATAGTTGATTGAGATTTCAGGAACCAGACTAAAACCTTCTCCAAACCCGAGATAATTCGATCAATACAGTCCTCAGATAAACCAAGGACTCTACTAAAGTCATTACCATATAAGTGTATTTTGCAGCTTCCCACAATTTCAGGCAGGTCATTGATGTGCAAGCTGCACAACAGCGGACCCAAAATTGATCCCTGAAGTACCCCCAGTACATCGAACCTACCTTGACATATTGAACGTGAAACCAAAAGAAGGATTCCTTCTTCATGCAATAAAACTGCCGAAAAATACATTCGCAGAATCTTCGCAGTATAAGTGGCTTATATGTCAGTTAGCTACCGTGTGGAAATATATTGAAGACCATCCACATAGGCTGTATAGAATTATTTTACAGGATTTGGGAAATAAGATGTAACACAACAGACTTTGATTGTAGTTAATAAGGGAGAGAGATAATGGCACCGTTGATGTAGCATTTTCACTTCAAATGCAACAATTTCAAAAACTTCTACAACCAAATCAAGACAATGACCAACCAAATCAAAATCAAGAGTACTTTTTTTAACAAAGAGCAAATAAATCAAAATCAGCATCAACTTATTCAAAAAATTGACAACTTTTTCAAATCGAAATCTACTTTTGTTCAAACCCAAATGTGAGGCCGTTCAATGTTAATGTTGTTTTGACCACAAATATAATGTTGGCCTCTCCAAATTAAATATCGGTGTCCATATAGTGTCGTCGATTTCGACAAACTTAATATCAGCCCGTCCTAATTAAATGTAGTCTTGGACAAAAAATGTTGAAAACGGTAACTGCCCTTGCAATTTCACATTTTTATTTGTCAGAACAAAAATTGTTAACCTAAAAGGATAAATGTTAACACTCCATACACACCAACACTACGTAAAAAAAGAAATTCCTGTTTTTTTGTGATGAAGGTTTTAGTGCATTAAGTAATTTCTAATTTTTACGAACGGCACCCCAGATATATTTTTGAGTTGTTGCTAAGTCATATTACAATAATCCTGCAAAGGGTTCAAATGGAGAATTGGAAAGTTAGTTGCTGCGTTCGACATTTTATCTGTCCAAGACGACAATTAAATTGGACAGGCCTACATTAAATTTGCGTGCTCTTCTTTATACGCACTTCAAAAGGAATTAGAAATAATATTCTCATAGTTAAGTAATAATCGGTAAATTAAGCGGTAATTATTTATAGAATACAGTTTAATAAATACTGGTTTTACCAACCCTGATATTGAAAATATTATGGCATTCCTCTTCTGTACAGCAATTTGATTCGAAAGCAATTTATTGTCAAGATACAAGGTAGAAAAAATATGGACCTAGTCTGAATTGTGAGCAAGAATTCGCCCTTCAATTAATTTCTATAAGCGGCTTACATATTAAGGTAATAGGCATTGTCAAACTGTGCACGTTTAACTATGTTAGAATTCTGATATACTTAACAACTCATATCTGTATCTGTTGAGAAATTCCACAATTCTGCAATGGTATTCCTTTAATAAAATGCCTTACAAAGCAAAGCTGGACTTTCACTTTATGGAAAACAACACACCCACTTAACTTGATGTCCTTTGTTCTACAAAATCCCAGACCCGAAAGTCATTCGAAATGGAGTTTCTGCCCTTTCTTAACCAAAGGGCACACGACAGTGGTAATACACATGCAATCGTTATTTGTTTATCTCATCCTGTTATCACGATGTTTAGCGCTTATTTATTGGGTTTCTCTCGACAGTGCCACCTCTCAGACCTTTCGTTTATTTTGTTTAAGAAAAGGTTCCATGCCTTTTGTCTCGAAGTTCAGCAAAGAAAATGGAAGTTGAAACCGTCCCATTGCCAGAGTAAATAGTACGTGTGGACCCTGCATCAATTTCTACTTCGTTTGTTTCCTCTATTTTTGTGAAATTAAATCAGAATCCCTAGGGATACAAAATATCTAGTTAAAGCAGATTTCAGAATATTTTCATTTCATTTCCTCGCTTGTATTTCAAGCTCAAAGATGTATCTACTGTTCTTCCTTTAAATACTCTGAATTACTAACAAGGATTATATATCCTTAAATTTTTTTTTCTTATGATGGAAATAAGAGTTACTAGATACTTGATGGTGCCAGAGCGTAGCCTTGGTCCAGACGCGGAATTGATAAAATGAAGTTGAAATTGTAAAACTGACCGAAAAATGTATTATATTTCCTAATAGCTTAGTGGACTATGTCTGGAAACGTAAATATTTATTCCTCGCTCAAACCAACCCCTACCGCAATATCGAAAACATATGACCAGGAAATTTTAGCTAAGAAAGAGTCCATGTAAGTCTGAAGCTTATATTTAAGAATGGAGTTAGTATAAATAAAATAAACTGGGTGCGACTAGTCTACCTACGCTGCCAACTTCCCATTTTTCTTGCTTTTTAAAGTTCAATTATTATAAGAAAACCGACAATTTAAATTTTTTGCAAAGCTTATCAGGTGTTCATTATGCAATTATGCGTCGAATGAAATTGGTCCGCGGGATATCATTTTTTATTCTCGAGATATTCGAGATAAAAAACAGTTCACGAACATACGAACATACGTACACACGCACATACAGACATCTCTCTTTTTTTTGGCGGAGGGGGGGAATGCATTACACACCCTAGGGGGACTAGCCCTCCATGTGCCAGACTCCGCACGATCCGGGTCTACCGGCTAAACCCCCCCTCCCTGTCCTCTGGACAGACATCTCTCTAAAAGCGATGGATTCGGACTCTAGGGACCTCGAAACGTGGGGATATGTCGACATTTTCAATTCGAAAAATCGGACCCATTACAATAACTTCCAAATGGGAAGTTAATAAACACAAATCAATTTCTGCTGGTCACATACCCAACCGCGAAATAAATATTAAATCGTCCGAAAGAGCTGACCCCCTCTTCTGCTTTTACGATTATTGCATTATGACAAATTTTACCTCAGGTTTGAATTATAAAATAAAATGTCTTGACACCAAACAGCACGCACAGGTAGATTTCTTATCGAGATACCCAACAGATAAGTCATCCGCAGAGCATGAAAGAGATAGTGCTAGCTAGCTACCTTCTTCTACATCGACCGCAAGTATCAATTACTTCCTAACAGCAATACATAAGTGTCCAGAATGTATCATGTATTATAACGTCTTAAATGTGGGATACCCAATTCCATTCGGTATACTGATGAGTACTTTTTTAAATTGCAGACAGCTCAAGACCATACGTTTTATGATCCCACAATCATTACGGAGAAATATAGTTGGCGAACTGTATGTTGCTCATAAGTAAATGGCGCCGTTTAAAGGAAGCACTTTGTCTACGATATCGAAAGTCTGTGTAAACAATTTGCAAGTTGTCAAAAAGTCAGGAATAAATCAGTAATTCATCCGTGGGAATATCGAAAGGGATCCTTTCACTTTCACGGATCCAGACTTTCGATTTAGGAGGCTCCTGGCCTCAAGCCACGTTGAAGACAATTTAAATTCGCTTTTATTACTTATAATTCACTTTTTCAGAAAAAAATTAACGCTCTGGTTGAAAACAAAAGTCTTCTTCTTCTTCTTCTTCTTTACATAACATCGAGCTCAACGTACCTATGAACCACTTTTTCTTTTCGTAAATTTGTTCTTCATTGGCTAAAGGGGGTATCAAATCCTGAATACCTAAAAGAGCAGGTGATTTTCAAAGTCAAATATCTCGAACGTACATTGAAGAAATCTTCTCGGGTATTTTTTCAGAATATTAGGCAAAACCTAAGTCCTATTTCCTCAAACTTTTATTTAAAAAGTTTGTCAATTACAATCCTTATAAACTGAAATTTAGTCATGTGTTTTGAAAAACAAGTATTGAAAATTAAGGAAAAATTGAAAATTAAAAAAAATGGCAGCCATTTGGAAATTAAATTCGATTTTTTCGCTTAAAAGTCGAACTTAATTGTGTCATATAATTTAAATATCAAGAAATCCTATTGTTTCATGGAAAACACGTTTAAAACTTTTAGTGCAATCAACTACTTACGCTACTGTAATTTGTATCGAAAGCGCTATCTACACTTCGTTGAAAAAAATTGTCTCCACTAGATAAACTCTTACTTCCTTAAACTTAAAGCCAGTATTTGCTGAAATACGATAATTTCTTAAATTTTTCTTATACTAAACAGTACTGCCATATCAAATATGGTAATTCTTATACTAAACAGTATTACCACATCAAATAAATTTCTAGAAAGTGGCTTCATTTAATTTTTCAGCATAGCACACGACTGATAAAACATTGAGTTCTTATTGAAGTGGCGACAATTTTTTGCAACGACGTGTAGTATCAAAAACATAACACGTTATGAAATAGTCAGTAAAGCAATGCTCTACAATATAAGAAATCAATTTAAACCAACAAATCTCACTGACAACGAAAAGGGATTGAACTGAACTGTCACGTTGACCTTTGAACTCCCCGAATTTCAAAAAATCCTGTTCTCACAAAATTATTAAGGTGTTAAGATTTGAAAATATACCAAAAAGGAATAATGTCGATTGTTTCAACCCATCAGGGTGGCATACCTCCTGGGTACGTACAATATGAAGTGTGGCTGATCTCTGATAGCTGTGCTGATCAAGCTGTTTTTGCTGAAAATATGACAACAAATACACGAATCGTTACTAGAGATAAAAATGGATCAACACAAAACAAAAATTGGCTCGATAAAAGTGACAAAACATGTCCCTAAACTACCCTTAAGCCAGCAAAAGGTTATGGTTACTATATGGTGATATGCTGCGGATATAAGTTGTTATTCCTTCCTTTTATGAAGAGAAACCACTGCGGCTGAATGTTATTGCTCCGAGAGAGAATATTTATGCAACAAAAACTTCGTGAAGAGCAACCTGCATTAGTCAATTATGTAATATGGACCCATCCTGACAGAGCCTCTGGAATTCAGGCCCTTAAGGAGTATATTGTTTCTAAAAATCAAGACTTCTTCAAAAGGTATGAAAACGGTCCATACCTTAATTATTAGAGTCATGGTCATTCCCACGAATTGCGAAAAATTTCGCCTTACTACAATTTATTTCTTTTAACTCACGTTTAATGACTTTTTTCATAATTGCTGAATATATTAATTTACAGGGGAATTATTTTATTTTGATATTGATCTTTTTGCATAACAGTTGTGACAAAAATAATTTATATTTAATTGGCTGAGATACTGAAAGGTACCACCCTAAAAAATTAAATTTAAATAAATTTACCAATTCAAAATGAGAATTCCAATATGGCAGATTAAAATTGGAAAGAAATTAATTGGTGAATGGTTGAAATCTTTGAAAAAATTAAGCAAAACCAGGGTCATGACCCCTGTGACCCCCTCTCCGGATCCGCCCTTGCCCTTTAATAAGCCCAAGCTTTTTAAGCCCTATTGATGCTTGTTTTAAGTGGGTAGAAGAGGTTCCGACAAAGAATACGTCAATCGTAAAAATTATAAAAAATGTTAAGAAAGCAAAAATGCTTTATTCGCACAAATCCTACGAGGAAATTTCTGAGTCATGAACGAAATTGGTTTTCTTTCTCATTTTTGTTTTTAGTTAGTAGTTAGTTTTTTTTGTTCTTGTCATTTCTGCTCTCAAGTTTCTCGTTTTTCAGAAAGAGATAGCTCTCAACCCACCCGAACTCATGAAATAAGCACAAAGAGAAATTCGACACTCTTTCTTCTCGAGCTTCTTGCTTCCTGCTTCTAGTTGGAAGTAAAATTTGAGTCGCACAACCACGCTTCCTACCGCATGTGTCCCTATCCTATCCCTTCTCTCCATTCTTCCAGCGTCGGACGCAAAAACTTTCTCGTGAAAAGGGGCACAAATGAAAGTGTGATACAATTTGAACCGGGAGAGGATCGAAAATTTTTCGATCTTACTAATCAGCTACGGGCAACAGTAACAAAATGCGATAATGATAAATCGATTGCAATTGAAACCAAACTAGATTCGCAAAATATGATAGTGGCGAAAGGCATATAACTAAAACAAACTTACGATAGACTGACCAAAGAGGGCTGTGTAAAGTTCGAACCACTAAATAAAAATTGCCCACTATTTGTCCACATTTGTGCAATCATTAAATTGGTCCACCCTTTGAAAAAAAAAGAAAAAAGAGATTTTCTTGGCGAGCAGCCCCAATTGTCAATTTTTCATGTATGAACCGATTTTTCATGATACATAGCTAAGTCCAGGGTTAAATTTCATTTGTCCAGCCCCAAGATATTATAAAAAAATAAGTGTTTGGGGAAAATGGCTTTTTCGAATATATTGATGTTTTCGGCGACTATAGCTGCCCGTCGTAGCGAAAGGGTTAAACTAGTTTGGACTTACGTGGTTAAATCATGAACAATTCTCTCATACATACAAAATGGCAAATTTGTAACTTGGGGTGCTGGCCAAGAAAAAACTTTTCTTTTTCCTTTTTTTCCTTTTTTCTTAAGGATAGACAAATAAATCTAATGATTGGACAAATGTGGACAAGTAGAGGACCATCGATTGCAATTATAAAAATTGTAAAATTTGTAATTAGGAGTGCCGACTTCACACAGCTACCAAAGAAACAGTAGACACTTCAGGGCGCAAAGAAACATAACGAACAGAACGCAGCACCCAAAAGTCCTTGCAAATCAAGAAAGATAACAACCAGCAAAGCAAAGTAACTTTTACAAGACGACTCATCAACAATCTACTGGAATACGTGAAGGACAGGTGCATCTTGCTTACAAGACTTTTGCCTCAACAGGAGAAAATTCTATAGTGAGCTCAATATATTGTCATACCTTCAACCAGTGGAGAATATCGTCGAGTTTTAACCAACTTCGCGACAGTATATCTACGCGGAACTGAGAATTTTAGGCTCATGCCTGGATTTAATGGCATCCCAGTGGCCCAGACGCTTCTTTTTATGTTTTATCAAAAAGTCTGACATCTGCTTATTGCTTTTTTACAAAATTTTATTACGAAATTAATCCCTTACGACCGGACAAAGATGAGTCCCTTATTACCGGCCAAATAATAGGTTAGAGATGGGCTTAAAGAAATTGGCAAATCAGAAAAGGTGAAAAAGTACACTGGTTATTGAAAAAAGCAGGTCTAGCAGCAGAAAAATTGATCCTAGATAGGGTTCTTAATGAGCGGATATAAAAGTATAAATCGACTCATTAATCGACTCAAATAGTGAGCGGACTCAGAATGCAGCCACTGCTTAAGTCTGCTCAAAAATGAGTCTACTCAAATTCGAATCCGATCAACATTTTAGCTCGATCCAATTTTAAATTTTGATAGGAATCCAATTTGATCGAACTCAAATATTGATCGGATTCAAGTTTGAGTGGACTCAAATCTTAAGCGGACTTAGAACTGGAGACCACTGATTGAGTTGTATACAAGAAGCAGAAGATCACTAAAACACTAATAAAAAGAGTAGGAGAACTCACAGTTCCTTGCGATTAACCGGATTTAGTCTCGTAAAATTCGGAATTGTTTCGCTCTGTTTCAGAACTTTGCCGTGATCTTATATTTACCAAGATTGGTGGGCCAATTATCTCACACGTAAGTCACTGGTTGAACAAAAGCCCTACTTCAAATTCAATCAGAAATAGTAATTAGTAACTTACTTAACTAGTATTATGTCATATATGTAGATGAGGAAATTTATCTGCATCTTGTCAGCTGGACCTATTAATTGACATAGATTTCGAACTATCTGTTCCAATTTTGATGTGATTCTGATATTGGTTCATTATATAATTTTGAACACGAGCTTAATTTAGTGGGGTGAACCTATTAACTTTAAATATTTTAAGTAGTCCTCAATCTGGATGCTAAGAAATTATATCATCTTTTCAGGGATATCCGGAATATCTACGGGACACCAACAATTATAATAAAATTGCCCATTAGACCCAACAACGCAAATTACAATTTGTTACTTCCCTAATTATGAATTCCACCCCCAAAGACGACTATCAGTCACCGTTCAATCTCTACTAAAATCAACGCTATCAATGACTTAACTTGCAGCACTAAAACGCTAAAAGCTGAAAGTTTCTCGTAAATTCACAAATCGCAACAAATCTGTCTGGTGAAATTTACATAAATCCGCCGGTTGCTCGAGAAATTCATTCAACAGTTCGCGAAACATGACCTCCCCTCACTCGACAGGACTTCCACCCGCAAAGCGGCATATGTGCATGTGTATCGGTGCCTAAGGACATGTACCGAATTAGGTTCAGTGCCGTGCATAAATTTGTCGTTCCCCAAATTCAAATGCATTTCCCAGGGAATTTTTATGTCTCACATAACCAAAATTCCGGGGGAGAGGGGCGGGCGCGTGATTCCGTCCTGTTCAATGAAATTTGCAGTGGTGAAAATGTTGTGCGGTCAAAGTTTCTCCGAATTCCTAAAATCCTGACCGCTTTTAAATAGCCTTAAACAGAGGGCTCGTAAGTATGCAATCTGTACCTTCGTTGAGGAATCACTTCTGTTGCTTTTTGGAATAAACCTGCCACCCCCACTCCGGACGATGTGTGTGCCTGTGTACGTAGGCAAAGGTACTCGGTTACGCTTGCCGCTGGTGATACTACCCCGGCGAGTCTCATGTAATATGTATGAAAGCTCACCAAAGTCACTGGCTGCATTACAAAATGGCGGTCTACCACCCTTTAAGGCAGGGTTGTATCACTGTCGTCAGCGCTGAGACAACGTTGTCCTTGTCGGTGGATCCTGCAAAAAAGCCCGATTCCCTGCTCCAGAAAACTTTTCGGGGTCATCATCATAAATCTACTTCGGCTGACAGCGAAACTTTCTGCGGCTCATCAAATTGCAAACAGCTTAACAATTGGCGATAATAATGACATTTGTGACGTCACTGTCTCTGGCGCTCCCCAGGTTGAGGTATTTTGCGCGCGCGAAATTCAAATTTTGTTTATCGATTGTTCACGGATGTCGGATGGGGAGAGCACCCCGTCATCTGTATTCAGGGTATGATGTCCGCCTGGAAATTTACTACTTGTGCCACACACACCGGCATACTGAAAAATATGGAACTGTGCTGTTGTGTTGCAGGTGGGGATGTGTTTGCCCATGTTTGCGCTGGCTATGCGGACGGAATATTACGAGTTTGGAGTACAAACACTTTGAAGGCGGGTGCCATGCCGCGGAGGGTGTTGGCCCTTTTTGTGATGCAACATGGTGTTCGGGCGGATCAGCTGATTGCTGCTTCCTATTCCGCCAATGTATGCCATGAAAGTCCTTGGTAAACCTTCACTTTTTTCGTATTCTATGACAGTTTCTGTCATTTATAATGTACTCCGGCTACAGTCATAGAGCACTTCTTCCAACGGCTCTGATTTCAGCCACTTGGCTAGATGGGGTTCTGATGGCAATTGCTATCACCCAGCCAAGAGGTGTTGCTGAAACTCCCTGCATAAATTACTCATTTGGTCAAGTGAATGTTTATAGTGTGCCTACTTGAGATAGATCAAGGTTTGTGGACTGGTTATGAATACCGATAACTGTGCTGAATTAATTTTGAATTTGATTAGAATAAATTCGCAATTTATGAGAATGTAGCACAGTTCCAGTGACACGGTTGACTTGGAAATTTTATTCGATTTTTGTGAAAATGTGCGTTGTGTAAGGATCGAGCGGAAGGGAGGTTTTAATATCGGTGCCGATTGTCATTACAAATAAAATAAAGCGAAACCATGCAAAGGAAAAGTTAGGATTTGACACAATACACTTAGGATACTTTTTCACAAATAATTCATTTTCTCGTTTTTTCCACTAAACTAAGTAAGAGAGAGCTATCGGTATGATAATGAGGATTTTGCATAAGCCTGGAATCATATTTTAAAGATAAGTACTACTATTACCAAATCTGGTGGAAGCTAGATGAGGACTGTAAGATTGATGACTGATGTATGCGAGCACCCATAAAAATAAAGTGTTCATCGCTGTCGACTCTCTTAGAGTCAGATTTAGGCGCATACTGGCCAACCCACCTAAATCTACGAGATTTAAATGAAGAAGAAAAAACGATTTTGGAACTCCAAAGAGTCCTGGTCCTTCCTTTGCTCACTTTCACTATTTTTGTGTTAGACTGGGATAGAGCACAAATCTGTCTAGTCAATCACACCTACGCTCCTTGCTTTGCTAAAAGTAACTCGACTTGTACTCTTTTCAGATTTACACGAAAAAAGCGCATTCTTAGCAACAAGCTCGCCAAAACAAAATCCCTGTATATTTCGGATCCGCATCCCATTATATACATAGATGGAACAATTGAGGTATGTCCAGCACTATTTGAAGCAACCGGATATTCAAAGTTGTAGCCTAGACGATTGTCTAGAAGAGGTCGTCAGATAATTTTTCTTTTTGTCCTTTTGTTCACGTTTAAAATGAGTCACTCGCCACTTATCTGAGCTTTATATTTCAGAAGATATGACTTTTTAGGCACTACTACAATCCCCAATTTTTTCACTTTTTCGAATTTTTCAAAACGTCATAACTCCCAAAATTATTGGCTGAAAACCAAAATATTTCACATAAATTTAGAGCATTGAACGATTTAGCATAATTTCATTAAAATCTGAGATGGCTGACTCAGAACTTTCGGTTGATTTTTAATGGAATGATCCAATATAATGCATGACATTTGTATACTGTGGATTCATCTGTCTAGGAAACCTTTCTAAATTGGAAATAATGCCTTAGTTAAGGTATCAAAGATCCCCAACAAAATACGAAAAATTTTGTGTCGAAGTCAGAATATGCTGCTTTTAGCCTCTTAAAAAAGAAGCTCAATGATTCTTTCTTATTGTATTGTAGTTTTATTCATTAAAGGTATTGCCTAAGCTCAGGAAACAACCCTATGATACACACAGTACACTTCAGGTGAAGGGAAATTTTTAGAAAAAAGAATATTGGGACATTTTAACCTAACAATTGTTGAAAGTAACCTACAATTTTTGGTATGAAATTTTTACAGTGCAACATCCCAGGGGCTTCGTAAGTGTAATTCTTGTCAGCAGTTGAGGCAGTTATACCACTGGTACCCAGATAAATTACTGCTCCGCTTTTTGCCGAAATCGAACCCGAGCCTACAGAGGAGTGGTCACCGGCATGGGTTGACAGCACCAGCGATGTTATTGGAGCCATCCGTTTAAAGACTGCTCTTGCTAGAACGCTCGGAATACACAAGCAATGTGTGCATTTGAAGGGTATTTGAAATGCTTTTGATTTGAATTTTGACAAGAGGATTTTAATTTTCCCTTTGATTATTGTCCTCTAGAAGTTCATACAGTGGAGAGGATGTGTTTGGAATACTTCCCAAAAACGATGGTACAAATTCAATATACCCACAATTGCTGAAACTTTTAAAAAACTAATGAAGGTTTTTCCATTCTGAATTTCCTGTATTTGATTTTCATTAGGAACGATTCTCTTTTTAGATATCTGTTGGCTACAAGATATATTTTTCTGAGTTAATGCCTCATTTTTGAAGACCTCAAAACAAAATATTGAACTATTTTCTATGTTCCTGCAGCTTAAAAATTACAATAAACTGAATGGTCTCATCCCCTAGTTAAATTAATTTTTGAGAAAATATTACAATTATAAATGTTTACAATGAAGTCATGCATATTCTGGTTGATCTGAGGCGAAAACTGTGAATGGCAAATACTGTGTTTTCCCCCATTCTCCATGGTGATCAAAAACTGCTGACACAAGTCTTCCGATTAAAATCAAATTATTTTGGGAAAATGGCAAACTGGTGTTAAAAACGCCTTTCGCCTGTCCTTTCTTAAAATGTCCTAAGGCTTATAAAGGATATTGCAAGGCAACGATATGGAACTTTTTGGAAATTACACGTCCTTAGCTTTCAAAAGGTAGGTACCTAGTAGTCCGCAACTGTAAAATTAAAGTCAAAAATTCAATATTTTATCCTTTGTTCTGTTTGTTTTTTTTTTCTCAAAGAAAGTTGCGCCCTTCAAGGGCCCAAAAACCACTAAAAGTCTAGTCGTTCAGAAAATATTAACATTAATAGAAGATTAGACACCATCTGCTCCTCTGTGCAATTTTATGCCTGTAGTCATGGAGTTTAAGGTTTCCAATTTGGAGGTGGTTAGTAGCGGACGTTTCCTAGTGATTTTTACCTGTTGACTTTCTTCATTTTGACTCGACGTTTCTGGATTTTAGTTAGTAGCAAATGTAGAATTATGGAAAAACTGAAGTGTTCCACATGTGGACTTCTCAGGGTTAAATTAGTTCTACGGTTTTGACTCGAATTTCGATTTTGATCATTTCTCTTTTACAGATTTAAATATAGGTTGAAAATAATGAGTATACATTCCGTGGGATCACAGAATTCTGCGAACAGTTGCCTGAGATATTCAGTTTTTAAGGTGATATTGCGGATGCTTAGTCTCGGGTTATCTTCAAAAAGAGAATCCACTGCACGTCGTCTCCTTTGTCTGTCACACTCGACAATTCAACGAATTAAGGATCCTGTCCCTGCCAACCTTCTACGCACAGTCTGAAAAGTCTTTCGATGTGAAGTTCTTCCTCCTGGATATTTTTGTTGATATATCCTTTGCGCTTCTGCAGTGTTTCCTCATGCTTTTCCATAAATAAGAAGCATATCCACATGTTCATCATTTGTGAATGTCAACATATATTCATCTAGTGAAACCCGAAATAGCCAGAGCCGAAATTCAAAGTAAAACCGAAGTTCTAACCAAATCCAATATCGCAGTCAAAGTCGAAATCCTAGTCAAAACCTAATTTCCAATCAAAATCGAAATCAAAATCCAAAACCGTAGAGTCAAAATAGACGAAAGTCACTGGGTAAAAATCTTTAAGAAATGTCTGCTACAAATCACATCCAAATTGGAAATGATGGTCGTGCTAGCCATTTGAAAGGTATAACCTTAAAAACAAAATACCTTTGGAGGAACAATTTTGCAGGAGGATGTAAAAATTGTTGAATTTTTTATTTTAATTTTAGAAAGTTGGGCATTAAACTATATCTAGATTCTGTTTGAAAGCTCAGGATATGTGCTTTCCAACAAGTTCCATATCATTGTCCTGGAATGTCCTTTACAGGACTTAGAACATTTTAAGTAAGAGCCACATCTCTCCAAAGACGAAAAATTTTCAATTTAAAAAATAAGGGTAAAGTAGTGAGGAGACAAGCGTCAATCAAGACACCCCATAGAATCGATTGGGATTTATTGGAATACACTTTTTTGTGTCACCCTGTATATATCCAGAAAACTTTACGTATTGTAAACCATTTAAACCAAGTTAACTTTAATCGGAAAAGAAAGCGGCTTTGAAACTACCCAAGTGGATTATTTCATTACAAATCCTCGGACTTATGAGGAACGATAATCGATCTGTACCCGAATTACGGGCTGAGAAGCTAACACAATCAATCGAGATGCTCCATGAATTCCTGCAATTGAAGAACCTGTTGTAGAAAAACTTGTGATAGAATGCGGTAGACTATAATTGTTAAAATTCTACAACGATTGCTTTGTAGTAGGTGGGTTCACGGTAGAACCTACTAATTGTTATACCACCTGACGCTCCAACTTCTAATCCTGTAGGATTTGGTTCCTATCCTAGAGGATAGGATGCCTATAGGTATGCATACCATTTGACTAGTTTAGCAAACCATGGCTAATTGAAGTAAATAAACATGTCCCGATGGGACCATTTTATTAGTCCACCAAATGGAACTGCGTTGACTTCCAAAGCATGAAAGTAAACACCATTATCGACTCCACACAGAGGAGATCGGCTAGGTTATCCATGCCTGTATTGACCACGTCGTAAATATCGCAACGAGAATGCAGAAAACTGTAGTGTGCTCAGTTTTCATTAAGTATTGGTTTCACCTCCCATAGACCTGCCATAAGCACTTTATATTGAAGAGATCACTGGAGTTCACTTATCAAAATGCACTAAATTTATCATAATTTAAATCACTTTCAGTTTTTCTTATGCTTACAGACGATTTCCATAATATTGATGCCCGTATGAATAAATAGAAATTAAATTTTAAAATATATCCCAGAGAACTCCAAACGATTTGGAATTTTAGCTAACTTCAGATCGGACGACCATATAGCAATCGATATAGCAAAAGACTATTTGTATTCCTTAGATAGACCGATCCACAAATGCGAGACAAAAATATTCCAGAAACAAATCGCTCATTGGAGTGAACGCACCTATAGAAACCCTTCGTTCTCATGATCAAATCGGTGAGCCCTAAATCATCCATAAAAACAGATGCACAGACAAGTAATTTCAGCTCCCAATTCGGATACCACAAAGAGTCCGCTTTCAAATTGTGGACAAGGGGTAGTACCACCACCTAATTCAACATAGCTGTTTTTTTCTACAGCAATTTAAAGCCCTCGAAAAAATCGTAACACAAAATTTTCGACTTCCAAAATATCGTTTTAAGATCTGCCCAATAATAGATGTTCCGGCTTCGCATATGGTTGAAGGCGTTCGGCGATTTCTTATCCTTTTTATGGATAAAAATTACACCGAATTGCAGAAATCTTACATTTAACTGAGAGGCTCACTGTGATGACTGAATTAAGTAAAGTCCAAAGAAAGATTTTGTCAATATCTCGATTAGGGGGTTTTCCTCATAAAAATTGTGTACACTTATATTTTATTTTGAATTTGTTTTATTGTTGTTATTTTGATGTGTTTTACTGCCTCACACAGTTCATTTCTCCACAAACGATTACCGGAGGTCATTTGTCTACACTCTTCCACCTGTATGCACCAAAAGATCCTTTCCTCTTTGTCAAGCCAACCCCAGT
>QYTT01091377.1:5342-23082 GCA_006980735.1 Dasypogon diadema
CATATAAAAAAGTGGCTGAAATACGGAACCGGTAAAGAAGGTAAGGTAAATGCACTAATTTGTGAACGTGTACGATAAATAAATCTTGGCCTGATGGCCTGGTCTGATCATATCAACATTAATACCTTGATTGGTAAGATATGTGGGACATTAAGCAAGCACACCCCACAGTGTCCACACCTTATCGTGATAAAGGGGCTTGAGTGCATCGAGGATGCGGAGAGCTAAGCCTTCGGTAGTATTACTACTGGCAGGGTCACCCATGCCAGACAGATCAACGCGGAGATGTGAGACGAAGATGGACACACCCAAGTCAAGGTGGAATAGCATACGCCGAGGACTGCGTGGCTAAGGGGGAGCTTAGTCGTTAGTATGCGAACTCTGGATACTAGGCGACCTCCAGTTTCAAATTAGCCTCCCCGTGGTAATGCGGATATCTCTGCCACGGGTCACTGTTGTTTTCTCCGCTACTCGTGGGAACCATATGGATTCTTTAAAAAATAAAAATGATGAAGAAGGAGTAAGTACCATCCCCAGAATGGATGCTCGCAGCAGCTCCGGAACGAGGGTGGAGCCTGTGAAGTGGCAGTGGTGTTGCGGTAAAGCGCGGCAAGCCGTCCAAGCCAGGGAAAACCCTGCCTAAACCCAAATGAAGGGAATTAAGTTCGTTGAGGTGAACCTCCATCATGCCTTTGCCGCAACAGCGGTACTGAGTAGGAGGTTCACCGCGGAATGATTAAACATAGCCCTGATTCAGGAGCCAAAGATTCACAAAGGAACTATTAAAGGGCTAACCACTGCAGGTAAGTTAGTATCTGACAAGAGTAGCTGCAGGCCAAGGGCCGCCATTCTGTTCGATAAAAATACTAACTTCCTACCTATTCCAGAATTCTGCACGCAAGACCTTGCAGCGGCACTCATTGATGTTACAGTTGGAGGTGGGCAAATGAGAGCAGTAATTGCCTCAGCTTACTTCCCTGGAGACAATGAGGGCGTAACACATGTGACCGTTCAGAAAAATATATATCTACACAGATAACCAGGCTGCACTTAAAGCCATATCCTCTCCTGAAATCAAGTCAAAACGAGTGTGGGAGTGTATCCAAGTGCTGGCTAGTCTTGGAGTACGGAACCACCTAACGGTGCAATGTATTCCGGGGCATCCAGGACTTGAGGGTAACAAAGAAGCAGATATACTGGCCAAGAGAGGTGCATCAATGCTCCTCCTTGGACAAGAACCTTTTGGCGGTATCTCTTATAGAACCGCTAAATACGCCCTCAACACCTGCTTACATAATCAATTAGAGCAGAAGGGGCATTGGAAAGGGGCTCAAAACAAACTAAAATATTTATCAAAAACCCTTCCCAAAAAAGAACTTTGGAATTACTACAACTGCCAAAGAATCAAATAAGAATCGTCGTAGGAGTCCTTACAGGACACTGCAGGCTTGGAAAGCACCTTAATCGGATGGGCATTGAAACCACCGAGGTATGTAGACTCTGTCTCGAAGAGGAGGAAAAGTCGAAGCACATTCTCTGCGAATGCGAGGTAGTTGAAGGAAATGTTCTCGAAGATTGTAGGCCTCAACAGATGTGCCCCAAAGAGCTGGAATCGACATCGTGCAACTGCCTCGCATTCGCATAAAATGTGCTCCGACGTTTCCTCCTCTTCGAGACAGAGCCTACATGCCTCGGTGGTTTTGTGGGTGCTACCGAGGGCGCCCACTGTTGAGTTAAGGTCATCGCTGAGACAGTTAGCTCTGAATCGTCAAAGCCGAGACTAGCCCCTCTGTTTAGGTTTATCCTTGCACGACCAAAATCCAATACACCTCTGCAACAAAAGATATCTTTATTGTTTGAACGGAGTCGATTCTAACAAACAGAACTTCCTAATGCGTTGATGGACCACAGAACTTCTAATGGGAAAGTTTAAAGACAATCTGTATGCCAAGGGATACTGCAAATAACGAAATCGTTAACGTAGATAGAGGCGGTAGACGGATAAAGTCTCTATTGGTTGTTGCAAAAAAACTTGAAGTGAAGAAAATTCTTGAAGGCACAAAATACTAACTTCGCAAAATCTTATTCGGGAATGAAGAAAAAACAAAAACCGGCAGAGGCATGAAAAGTCATAGCCAACTGCATAGACTGGAAATCGCTCGACTGCAAGTAACTTCGCCACTAAGCGAATTGGAAACCCTACAAATGTTCAGATGTGGCCGAAAGCACGGCTCACATCTGAACGCGGCCAAGCAGTTGACGCCACAGTTTCAATGCCCATCCGATAAAGGTGCTTTCTAAGCCTGCAGTGTCTACTACTACAACGATTCTTTTCGGGACAAGTTCCATGAAATATAGAGGGACTAAATAATCAAATAAGTGGTTCTGCTAAAATATGCCGACATTTTTTTAAAAACAATTTCTTCAGTAGGTTGGAAGGCTTGGTGCTCTTTTGATATATACATTCAATAAAAATAAGGTAGAAAGTGAAGTGCATGTTTTTTATATGCTGATACAAATCTGCAAAAAAATTCTATTATTTTAATTGACTTTGCTAAATCAAGAGCCCGCATAGCAGGCACATAAATAGGGTCATTGTCTATCAAAAGTTTATCTAGTCTACCAAAAGTTTATCTGGTCTAGCAAAAGTTTACAGTGGGTACTTAAATTATGCATTATCTACGTATCCTTTACGCCGAAGTGTAAATGGAAACGGAAATCTATGAGTAAACGCCTATTACTGATCTGTAATCTGTACAAAAATTGTATAGTTTCGGTCAAAACAATGACATTAAAATAGCTCTAAAAGAAGAATTCTAAGATTCTGTTAATTTTAGTTGTTATTCCCAGTACATTCTGATAGCAAAGACAAAACTTCCCTAATATTTTACTCGATTTATCATACTGCAAGTTACCTGGTCGAACTTACGAAAAAATTTTATTGGGATAAATGTCATGTTAATTTCTCGATAGAAAACTGGCTTAAATACAGCTGAAAAATCTAAATTATTTGATTTTCGCAGGTCATGAAAAAACAATTATAAGAACTAATATTTCCTAACTTACGTGAAAAGTCCACGCTCAAGATTCAAATCTTGCTAAAATATTTAAGATTATTTATTACATCCACCAAGTCAAAATATTGGATCCCCTGAAAAATTCGTTTAAATGAATACAAAAATTTCAATGAATTTAATTTCCGTAACCAGTTCAGTGGCATTTAGAATAAATTCAGAAAAATATGTGTTGCTTACGTCAATTTTTTTGTAACTTACCGGTTAAAGGTGTACTAAGAAAGATACACCACAAACAAAATACTCCTATCTGATACATTTCACATAAAAATAGTCCACTATAGTTTCTATTAAATACTCTTCAATAATATCAATTAGTTTTAAAACTATAAAATCGCACGTTTAGTCAGCAAATATTAAGATACATCTGCAACCTAAACTAAGTATATCAAGATGCAAACCAGTTCTTGGTCTTGTCCAGTTTTTTGCAAATAAAATTGAGATGTTGACCTCATCACCTTTGTGTGGAGGAATTGATGAAGTTAAAGATCCGGCAGTCACTTACTTACTGACTACTTTTGAGGAGTGTAATTGTGAAATATGTGTTTTTTGGCTCAATTAAATTATTTGCTATAATTCAGGTTAATGATTTATACCCCGTCAGCATATGAGGCCAAAAATATCGATTAGTAATGAGTTTTTGAGTCGTTCTGATACCTGGGTGAGACAGTTCATGAAATATTTGAAAAATTTTATGTCTCCACTCTTTAGGTATATAAGGTCTGCTTTTACTGAGTGATACTTCGCACTAAATTTTCAAATTGGAAGCATCTAAAGTAATTTCCTTTAAGTTGACTTTTGAATCTATATTTTGGTTGCTTATTAAATTTTTGAGTTCAAGATCTTTCTCTTGTGATTTACTAATGTTAAGTAAGTCTAATTTATCATCACTAACTATGTCACAAGTTTATTTACTACGACTCTAGACAAAGAGTCTGCAATCACATTAGCTTTTCCTTTAATATGACGTACATATATCAGTAGTAAATTGAAAGATAAAATCAAAATGCCTAGTTTGTCTAGGGCTTCTCTCTGTTTGCGAGTAAATAACCGAAGTTAACGGTTTATGATCTGTGAAAACAGTAAATTTTCTCCCTTCTAGAAAATATCTAAAGTGTTTTATAGATAGGTATACCGCTAATAACTTTCTGTCAAATGCAGAATACCTGGTTTCTGTAATGTATTAAGTGGAAGCGACTGAGTGTTTGCTTGCCGAACTCGGCCAATAGCGAAACGTTATTAACTTCACAACTTTTGCTTAAGTTCCATATTGCAAAAACGAACTCACTCTCTTCCGCTTCAACTACCCTCGTGATCGGATCGGCTAACATTATTCAGGAATTAATATAAGTAATTTTAAGTCTGCACGCGGTGTTTTATTAAAACGAGTTACCTTATCACAACTGGCGACGAGGTAAAAGTAATTAGAAACATAATTCTGAGCGATCTTAAATCGAAATGACAGAAGAGGGTAAGGTGAAATTGCCTCAAAGTAATGAGGTTAAGTTGGAGCAATCGAGCAGAATTGGCGTGCTACGAGAATTTAATCACTTCTCAATGGATTGGAAAGTTTACTACAAAAGGCTTTCACAATACTATGCCGCAAATAATATCACAGAAAAACAACAACGAGCAGTACTACTTACAGTACTGACAGAAGATACATACTTTTAAGTGACCTGTGTTACCCAGACGAGTTGGAGAAAATTTCATTATCAGAGCTGATAAAAGCCATGGATATTCACTTGAGAAAGGCGACATCAACTTTTGTGGAAAGAGAATTGTTCTATGGAGCAAAGATGGACGAAGATCAAAGTATTCAGGATGGGAGAGGGAGATCAGGAAACTAGCCGTCACCTGCGAATTTGGTAATTACCTGGAGACAGCATTAAGAGATAAGTTTGTTTTAGATTTGAAGAAAGGGTCCATACGTGATAAACTCTTTTTCCAGAAGGCATCGGAATTGACGTTTACGAGAGCAATTTCACTGGCTTTGGAAATAGAAGCAGCCTCAATGTGTGCTAGCAGTAGTAATACACTAGTTAAGCAAGAATCAGTGAATAAGGTTAAGATCACTAATTCAGGTATGAAAACTGAAAATCATAAATATTCTCGTGAATATAAATCAAAGGGTGCATGTATATGTTGTGGCTATAGAAACCATAGATCTACCAATTGCAAATACAAAAATTCGGTATGTTTTCAGTGCGGAAAAAAAGGTCATCTTAGCAAGGTTTGTCAGGCTAAAGCAACAGCTGATAAGAAGACAAGCAAAATATCAAATTTCATTTGCTCAATTCCAATGGAGCAGAATTTGTTTACATTAAAGGTGCATAATTCAAATGCCCCGATAGTTATTACTGTTTTGGTTAATGGACAATTCTTATCAGCTGAACTGGATAGTGGAGCGGCCGTGAGTTGCATGAGTTTAGAGTTGTATCGTCGGAGGTTCGGCTCGGTGCCGTTAAGAGAAGCTGATATTCAGTTACTAAACTATACGGGATTTAAGATAAGACCGGAAGGAAAATTGCCAGTACAAGTGAAATATAAGGAAAGAATAGAAGAATTGATGTTCTATGTAGTGAATAATGGGGGTCCGCCTCTTCTAGGTAGAGACTTTATGTCGAAATTCAATTTAGGTTTTAACATAAACCAAGTGCAAATAGATGACAGGATTAGTAGGGTGGTGAATAAGTTCCCAGAAGTGTTTAGTGATACCTTGGGAAAATTTAAATACGGAAAGGCTAAATTGCATTTGATTCCAAATAGTGTTCCGAAATATTTTTCTCCAAGGCCTCTACCATTTAGTTTAAAGCCAAGGGTCGAAGAAGAGTTGGACAATTTAGTACAGAAAAAAGTTTTAGTTCCGGTGAAGTGTTCTGATTGGGGTACACCGATTGTTCCGATTATGAAACCTGATGGGTCTGTGAGGATTTGTGGAGATTATAAGGTGAGCCTTAATCCTTATTTACGGCAAGAGCGATATGCTATACCACGTATCGAAGATCTTTTAGAAAAATTGACGGGAGGTGTAGTTTTTTCGAAACTTGATTTAACTGCGGCCTACCAGCAAATAGAACTTGATGAAGACAGCCAAATCCTAACTACAATATCAACACACAAGGGTCTGTTTTAAATATGTTCGATGTCCGTACGGAATTAAAACTTTGCCCGCAATTTTTCAAAGAGTGATAGAAAGCGTACTTCAGGGACTCGAAGGAGTTGTGGTATTCTTAGACGATATTTTGATATCCGGTCGAAATGCAAAGGAACATTTACAGAGATTAGAGCAGGTGTTAGTACGACTCAAAAACGCGGGATTAACAGTAAGTCATTCTAAATGTGAGTTTTTTAAGAAGTCAGTGCAGTATTTAGGATTTGACATAAGTGAGTCAGGTCAAAAGGTCGAGGCTATTACCCAGGTGCCACCCCCTGAAAATGTTGCTCGGTTGCAATCATTCTTGGTGGTAATTAATTATTATAGGAAGTTTCTACCCAACTTAGCTACCGTTTTGCACCCCCTTTATGAACTACTAAAAAAGGATGCAGAATGGTCATGGACGACCAAACATCAGAAGGCTTTTGAAAAAGTGAAAAGTACGTTAACTTCAGCTTCTGTGTTGGTACATTATGATCCTAATTTACCTGTACAACTGACGGTAGATGCGAGTAGCTATGGACTTGGGGCCATTCTCTCGCATGTTTTTCGAAATGGCAATACGAGGCCAATAGCCTATGCCTCACGTACGTTGCAAGACGCGGAAAGGAAGTATAGTCAGGTTGAGCGTGAAGCTTTAGCCATTTACTATGGCGTGAAGCATTTCCATCAGTACCTATATGGAAGACATTTCACTTTAAGGACTGATTGCAAACCTCTAACGGCTATTTTTGGAAATAAAGTAGGTATACCACAGATGGCTTCGAATAGACTTCAGCGTTATGCGCTCTTCCTTTAGGGATACGACTTTGACATTCAGTTCGTAAAGACAAGTTGCAATAATGCAGATTTTTTTTCCCGTAACCCCTTAAAGGAGGATGAAACCTCAAGCCATATACAAATGTTAGAGAACATTCATATTAATTATGTATTTAACGGGATTAAATTACCGGTAACGGCAGAAATGATTGCTTTGGAAACTGATAGGGACCCTGTGTTGAGTAAGGTTAAGGAATATCTTAGTTCTGGATGGCCAAGTTCGGGTAAAAATACATTAAATGATTTAGGGACGTACTTTAAAATTCAAAATGAACTATCCATAGAGAAGGGTTGTGTTCTCAGAGGGTACAGAGTAGTAATCCCCACAGTACTTAGACAGTCCTTACTGGAGGAGTTGCATTCGTCCCATTTTGGAGTGGTCAAAATGAAGACTCAATCCCGAGCGTATTTCTATTGGCCTAGTCTTGATAAGGACATCGAGCAGGAAGTTAAAAGGTGTGAGATTTGTTCACGCCATCAAAGTGATCCCCCACGTAGCCCCCTCACCCCAGGGACATGGCCGAAAGTCCCATGGAAACGTCTTCATATAGATTTTTGTGAACCAATTTTAGGCAAATACTATCTAGTTTGTATTGATAGTCATAGTAAATGGCCTGAAGTTTTCAAAGTGTCTCAAATAAATACGTCATGCGCCCTTGAAAAGTTAAGAGAAATATTCAGTAGATTCGGCATTCCTAAAAGTATAGTTTCGGACAATGGTGGGGCCTTCATCTCCGAGGAATTTGAACACTTTTGCAAGAGAAACGGTATTATCCACTTGACAGGGGGAGCTTTTCATTCACAATCAAACGGACAGGCCGAAAATTGTGTCAAAACATTTAAGAAAAGCTTTGCAAAACTATTAGTTGAATGTAACAACAAAGTAGAAGACGCTTTAAGTAAATTTTTATTTAATTACCGAACCACCCCACATTGTAGTACGGGTGAAACACCAGCGAAACTCTTATTGGGTAGGCAACTTCGTACCAGAATGAATTTAATATTACCAAAAGATAGTGCAAACTCTGGGGATACTGTAAATAAAAAAGTATTGGAAAAGATAAAAAGAGAACAAGAAAGACAAAAAAGGTCTTATGGTGGAAGAGAAACACGACAGTTTCTTGAGGGGGAAGAAGTACTATTTAGAGAATATCGTGGGAAAAAAAAATTTGGGTAGAAGGTGTCATAGTAAGAGTTCTAGGTAGAAAAACTTATTTAATTAAAACGAGAGACTCAGACGAAGTTCGTAAAAGACATCAAGATCAAATAAGATCTAAGGCTAGATCATTACGACAAGATAAAGTTCCGGATGAAAATTTAGGTTTCCGCGTAGTTACGAGTAATGAAAATCTAGATAGGAATATTAGTGGTGAGTTGAGAGGTCAGACTGAAACGAAGATTCCCGACAACGGAAAAGAACGCAGCGAGCCGAATATTTCGAAACAAGGTGAAGACAATGTAAATAATCGAACTAATGCTATTACGCCGCGTTCGCTCCCACCTCGAAAGGCGAAAGAAAACGTAAAATATAAAATTTAACCTAACAACTGATTACGGATATAGAAAAGCAGTACAGGCCTATAAATGAATTTCAGTTTTCACTTGAAATAGTTTCATATTTGAAGTTTATAGAATTGGAATAACTTACATGTAAATCTCAATAATATAAGAAATTGTATTAGAAGTACAATTAAGGTTAGATTGTATAAGACTTGATTAGAGAGGGAAGGAATGTAATGTATTAAGTGGAAGCGACTGAGTGTTCGGAGGTGGTGGACATAAGTGATTTAGAGTTGCCGGTGAAATGCTGTGCCAAGGTAATTCAACGTTTTAAGGAAAAGAATAATGTAAGTGTTTAAGTTAATAATGTTTACGGTGAGGAAAATGGGGTTATTGTAGGTCCTATTTATTATACTCAAAATAAGCGGGAAAAACTCGTAAACTTATTACATATAAAAAATAAAAGTACAGGACACTATTGCTGGATGAAGAACTTAAATAGGTTACTTGGTAATCAATTACACCGAGAAACATAGTTTTTGGCACAAGAAAGTTTTGTTGTGTACCTACTGTAACTTTTTACGCTGAATTTAAAAATGGAATGCGAATTTTTCTATTACCCACAGTTTTTTTGTGATAACATTTTTTATGTACTGCTTGTGAAATATTTACAGTTTTTTCTAGATAGTAAAATAAATATATCAAAGTAATTAAATATCGCTTTAGGGGAATTGTTCACCTTATCAAGGTACGCATACATATAAAAGAAGTTATCATACACCATTATTTAGGTCATGTTTGCCAGGAGACATGTACATCAGTATAGTGTACTCTCCATGGAAATAAGGACAACATTGTAAGGAAATAGTGCGAGCGGAATAGATAAAGCTAACGTGATAAAATACGAAAAAAGACAAAACATATGCCAACAAAATTTTACGAGCTAAAGTGTCAATTTCTCCGCTGAAACAGAATTTTTCTTTCTCCCTCATTATCTGTCCTTTTTTTACACATATCATCAATCAATAAGAACATCTCATTCAGGTTTTCATACTGTTATTTCTGTATAACTAAGATAAAAGAAATTAGTAGTAAATCCAAACACACAGTTCAGTACCCGAATTTACCTTCTGCTATGAAGCCAGTGCCTCATGGTGAGGATTTACCTATAAAACAGCCGCCAGCGCATACACCTTCGGATGATGAATCGGAATGTATGACATGAAAAGCAAGATGATCCTACTTTCGAACCAGAATCTTCTTCAGATCAGCCTCATCTAATACTTCAAGGTGAATTAAACGAGCTTATTCGGGATTTGAATTTGTCAAAAAAACAAGCTGAACTTCTGAGCTTGAGGCTGAAAGGATGGAACCTTCTCCATACTGACACTAAATTATGTGTCTTTCGTAATCGTCAGGAAGAGTTTCAGGATTTCTATTCTGAAGAAAATGATTTAGTGTACTGTAAGGATATCTGTTCTGTCATGAATGCACTTCATCACGAACATAACTCTCCAAAACTAGTTTGAAGGCTATGCTTTTACAACTACTGTTGGACTATATGTTGCCATTTGAAAGTTGTTGCGTTACTAACAGGTTTAGGCTACACTAAGTTTTGCTGTGTGCATGGGACAGCAGAGACAAAGCAAATTATTATGTCAGGAAGAAATGAACAAAGTGTGGAGCACTTACGCCTGGACAGAAAAATGTACTGAATCCTCCACTAGTTAATTCGGAAATGATCAAGTGCGTCGACTATTCTACAGTACTTTCGACTCTTCACTCAATCAAATCGTCTGCCACTGGACCTGATTCACTGTCCTCTAGGTTTTTTAAATTGTTAGCCCCATACATATGCACTCCCTTGACTCATATCTATAATCATTGTTTGACAACTTCGCAGTTCCCATCTCAATGGAAGCAATCATTGGTTATTCCTATACCGAAAATTTCTGCGCCTACCCAACGTAAGGATTTCCGTCCAATCAGTCTGATCAATTTCTTTGCAAAAGTCTGGGAAAAGATTATGTACAAGTAGATATTTTGGACTATATTAATATGAAAAATGCTATTTCTGTCTGGCAATCTGGATTTCGCCCTAAACATAGTTGTGAGACTGCACTCCTAAAAGTTAGTACTGATATTCATGAAGCCCTTGATAATGATAAGTTAACAGTACTCGTCCTGCTGGATTTTAGTAAGGCTTTTGACTCTATATTATTTGGTTTCTCCTCCACTGCCCTTAGGCTCATAAGTAGCTTTCTAGGCTCATAAGTAGCTTTCTAGAACAGCGTTCTCAGATAGTGAAAGTACAATCCGGTCTCCCTCAAGACTCAATCTTGGGCCTTTTCTTTTTCAGTCTTTATGTAAACGACTTGGTGAACGTTGTCTGTCATTCTAAGGTGCACTTATATGCGGACGATGTACAGTTATTTTTTAGCCGTCCTATTGGCCTGATCAAGGACTATGTGAACCGAGTTTATAGACAGGCGTTGGGAGTGTTGTATCTTCCTCGTGTCTACCTTGATGATACAACGTTAGAGTATGTCGATTCTATTAAAAGCTTAGGTTACATAATTAATAACTATTTTAGCTGCTGTGATCATATTGACCAGATGAAGAAAGTGTATGGCGGTCTGCGCCAACTATGGGTAAGGCCTCTCGGTTTCCCTACGCTTGAAACTAGCAAAAACTGTACTTCTGCCTCATTTCTCCTACTGTAGCCCGGTGTTCTGCAAGCTTGACTCGAGATACCATAGACGGATGGTTGTAGCGTTCAATGATGTAGTACGTTATATTTATAAACTACCAAGATATGCTCATATATCAGCCTACATCAATGACTTCCTCGGTATGTCTATAGAGGCATATCTGACACGGCGGCAACTCATATTTCTATGTGACCTTATATCATATGGAATACCATCGTATCTGTTTGACAAGCTGCAGTTCTTACAGTCCTCTAGGCACCTGAAGGTTAAGGTCCCTCGATGTTCTCCCAAGTTTGGTAAGAAGTCTTACTTTGTTCAAGTTGCGAGGAAATGGAATTCTCTCCTTAACACCAGGCAACTCGTGGGCTCTCGTGGTGCTTTTTTAAGACAGATTCGCGATCTAATAACTTAGGTGACACGTGTGATTGTAAAGTGTGGGTTCCTTTCTTTCAGTTGTAATTTTTAGTTCTAGATTATTATATATTTCTCGTTGATATTGTACCACAGGGCTTATTTTTATTATTCATCATTATTATTATTACTTTGTTCCAGTTACACTTATTGTTTTCTTCTCCATATCTTTTTTTTATTTTTATTTTTTCTAGATGTAGGCTTCGCTTAGATTATGTGTTACCTAATTCGTTTTGATTACTAATGTACACTAACAAGATCTTGTATCTTCTGTACGATTTAAATAAATACAATTCTATTATATTCTATTCTATCCTTTTGCCTCCACTCCACATCAAATTAGGGCTTTTCAATAATTTTGTGCAGACGACGGACAAGGATTCCATTACTTAAGAGAAAAATTTCTTCGTGTTAGTGACGCAAAAATCAAGGAAGGCATTTTTGTTGGACCCCAAATAAGAACTTTGATTAGGGATGAACAATTTGGAGAGCTGTTAAGCCAAGTCGAAAAGTCAGCGTGGGATGCATTTAAAAACGTTGTGGAAAACTTTTTAGGAAATTACAAATCACCGAATTACCGTGAAATTGTAGGTGATTTATTATATTCATACAAACGCAGGGGGTGTAGTGTAATATGTCCCTAAAAATTCATTTCTTGCATTCTCACGTGAATTTCTTTCTGGCGGAAAGAATTTCGGCGCCGTCAGTGAACGCTTTCGTTATCCACATACTGGTGGATTTCCAGTGCTTGTTTTTAGAAGAAAGTATCTCCAGTAAGCCTAGTCCACTTGGCATGCGAATTAAAACCTTTACTTTACACTGTATTATTTTCTTTATAATTTACTTCAAATATGAAATTTATGTACGTACGAATGAAAGTCTTGCAAGTGAAATCTACAGTCATGGAATTAAAAATATGTATATTATGTACGAATTTATTATTATATTATAATATGAGAGCTTCGCGGTAAATTACACTGCGACTACTCTGGAGTAACATCACCCTTTATTGCATGGCATGTTGTCAACGACATGTATTATGTAACATTTAAGAACCTGAAAATAATTTTTAAAAATTTTTTGGACTAAGTGAAATATATTTTCTACACAGTTTTAGGTTTTTTACATACACGTAACATAAAGCATTCGGGAGTAAACCCCTTATGTAAATAAGAAACGTTTTTCTGCATTGACACTTAGGGTATAATATACATTTAATTGTGAAAAAATATTTGACGTAAAAAATATTTACACAGAATTCATCTACGTGATAAATGTGTAATCTATGTTTATTATAACGCTTCATGAATGAGTTCTCTTCAAATTAGTTTTAAATGGCATTTTTCCTTAAAATTATTCAGGAAATTGGTGGTGTCATTTTGGCATACCAACGAAAAAGGAAATTCAGTATATAAAAAACTGCATAAAGTCTTCTAAATATTAGTCACCATCACATACATTATATACACATGATATAGAGCTTTTTCAAAATTGTAGTTTCTGCAGTCGACTGCAATTTCTATGCGAAGTATTTAATATTTGAAGTTGTAGTCGACTGCAGAAAGAGAAAATACATTTTCGAACAGGCCCACAATGTACAACAATGTAAAAGAAGTACTTTTTGTTGAATTATTTCGAGAGAAATTCATTAATTACATTGTAATAAATCCAACAACAATTCATGTAATAAGTCGAACAACAATATAATTGTATGTGTAATTGATACAAGCAAACGATTTACGAAACAAGAACAACAGCACAGGATTAAATTACTGTTATTACCGTAAACAATGATCGCTACGTCATATGCATAACAGGTGACTCCCTTGTGCAATTAAGCCAGCTGACCAAAGCTCACGTATCGATGTACTGCTACGCAGAGCGAGGGCATTCACACTCGCATTACAAGGTACAGGAAAGTGGACACGTGGGATATTGGCTGCTGGCGCACGAAATGAAGAAAGTAGCTCAACGTAAACATGAATGCAACCTGACCTCCTAACTACTGAAGAAAGTATTTAGCGAAATTACGAGAATATCTGGCACACAAAGTATTTTCTGATAAAGCAATATGTTGTGAGTAGGTATACAATTTATGGATTCATTATTTTGTATAAATAATCGACTAAGCTCCAATAAATCGATCAGTATCTGAAAGACGGTTTTACTTAGCAAATTCACTGATCCAATTCTCATAAGCCTTTGTGGCTGGAGAATCCAACAGAGTTCATAAGCCTTTGTGGCTGGAACAACAGTTTACCGGAAGTAACACTAGGGACTGGCAGGTTGACGTAAAACCGGGAAGCATCCCAACAGAATTGACTACACTACACTGCAAAAACTGAAACTTTGAACAGGCCTGTACTATGCAATACAGTATTGCCTATGCCTTCTTTATGTTACAGGCCTGGATAGCAAAATCTTTAAATATGTAAAAGAAGTACAATTCGTATTTCATTTTACAATGATTCTTATGGGAATATAAAAAATTATTTCATTCAATTCCCCTTAGCACCAAAAGCTGAAGTCTTAGAAAACTAATGATGTAAAAATATTACGACCTTTTCTAATCAAAAAATTAAAAAATGTTCATGCAAACACAACCCTTTTTTAAAATTTGGTTCAATTCGAAACAGTCTTACCAAGTTAAGAGAAGAACATCAAAGCTTTATTCGTTCACTGAAGCGGTTTTTCAGATACTTCCCATACAAATTAAAGATTATGAAGTTATAAGAAATGGATGTTCCTCTGTCTCTTTTGATTTAATGGATCCTTAAAAGTCAACTCGAATATATTTTGAGTCATAACATTCATTTTCGCATCAGTCCAACTTAACTGAGATATTCAGGAATGCAACTCCAAAGTGATTTCAAATGGATTTGAATATTGCTGCTCCTTTGAACGAAAAAGGGCAAAATCAGCAGTATCAAAATACTGCGACATAGCCCAAAAACTTCATATACTGAGCTTTGTTTGGATCTAAGTTTGTGAGAGCAATCGGGAGGATTTTCGTAAAATGCGAGCAAAACTTTTGAACTCTAACTTATATTATTATGATATGATGATGATGGGCAAAAGAAAAATATTATTGCTCGGAAGCATACGAACTTGTTTAGCGTTCCCCTTAAAATTTTCGTGACGTCGTTCATTACACATAGTTGTGTCGTGGGTGCGCATAATTTTACCAGAGCTCAGAAATTTTTTTACTTTATGTAAAGTAATATTGTATTCTTGGATAAATTATAGTGTTTTATGTGTCGTGTTGATAAAAGGGTGGAGAAAACCGTCTAGACAGAGCTTCAATCCTCGACTTGGACTTGGACAGTTACATCCCATTAGCTTATCACTTTTATGCATCCAAACTATAAAATTTTGTTGTGGGTTGCCACAAATTGAAATTTCTGCAAAAGGGACACCACCACATGGCGGCATTTCCACTACCATCGAACAACGGAGAAGTTTGTCACAGTTAGTTACATCTCCACCATCGTCTGTTTCGGCCAGGCGTGCGTACAACACGGACCATGTAAAGACATTTAATTTAGTTTTAAGTTTTCTCTATGTAAAAAACTAAGTAGAATAAAAATTTAACTCGTGAACATTGAATCTTTTTCTTCCACTACGTGGACGTAGTAATTTATTCTATCGCATTCGATCCGTTATACTGAATTTTCAAGACCTAATTTCACATTCGCAATCTAGGACCCCAAGAACCTGTACATCCATGTTATCATGACTATTCTATACAATTATCGAAAATCCGCCCACCATACTACGTTCGCTATCTTGAATTCACAACAAGATTAATTTTATATTCGTAAATGGCAACCCCAAAGTCTTATAAAGTCGCCATTTTCAGAATATTTCGTTCACATTTATAAAATCTTCTCTGCCATATTGGATCCACCATTCTAGATTTCAAAAATTCGACTATATATTTGAAATCAGCGACCTCAAGAGCCTCTAAGGGCGTATTTTGATGACGATCGCAAAACCTTTTGAAAAAGTTGGCATTTCCAACCGCCGCATTTGATTCGATTCTGAGTAGATTGCCCGATTTGGTTAATTTTATGCAAGGATATTCTATTTTTACTAAAATACTTCTGTACCTAATTTTATCCATCTACTTCGAAGTGTTTTGTTAGCCGACCTCCGAATTCGAGCTGCCCATTTTAATAGGATATCTATGTACCAAATTTCAAATCTCTACCTCTATGCATTCTCGAGATAACAAACACACGGAAGGATAGTCGGAGAGATAGACATCTAACAAACACACAGATATCTATTAAACTATTCCTTTTCTTGTGCCATTAACGGTAGTACAATTTATTTCGGTGTATCAAGAATACTTTTATGCGTTACAAACGTTTGCTTAGATTTATAATGCCCTACATCTCAGATATAAAAACGAAGCCGCTCATGGTTAATATCTGCATAGGGTGAAGTATTATTTTCTTTAATTTCACTCAACTACTTTATAAACATTACTTTTACGAGAATTTCGGAAAATTTTTACACGTGCCAGTATTTCACCTTTCATGACATTGTCTGATCGCTGGCAGTTCTTTTTTAAACCCAAAATAAAATTCCTGAATTCCAAAGAAATACACAAGTGCCACAGAAAACAAGCAGTGTTTGAGCAATTGTTGAAAAAGCTCATTTAATTGCGCATATGTACATTCCTTGGGGTATTTTTCAAACTGAGTGTTGTTTTGAACGAAAAGAATTAGGAAAGGTTTACCTGTCGTGTTGTTGAATTTCAGAATGGTTTCAATTTATTGTATTTTTTCTCGATCTTGCACAACTTTGACTTCGTACGAATTTTTTACATGTGAGCCCGAAATTTTCCATATAGAAAGAAATATTCAAGACCCAATAAAGGTCTAGTCTGCGGGATTTAAATATTTGTAATAAACTCACGTGTCAAATTGACTTTAATCCCATACATTATAATTTTGCTCTTTTACTAGACCTATAATGGGTGACGCCATTATTTGGAAACTTCTTCGTATTCTTAGGAACAGTGAATTTAATGAAGGTGGATCCCAAATATTTAAATACTGGCATCAGCTTGGAATGCGAGCACTTGCGGTATATCAGCTATAACATGCGTTTCAAATTTTGAATACTTAAGATAAAGACGAGATGTACGCCGCCTATGCTCATAAAATCTACACTGAGTGTTAAGAGCCATTTCCCGAAATATTATAATTCAGAATTATGTCTGATGTGCTAATATACAACAGCAATTCTTCTAAAATCTAGAATGGTTCTTTAATCGGAAAGGTGAAAAGCGGCACAACAAGAACTTAATCATCTGCAATTAAAGATAAAAATGTATAATTATGTATGCGTAAATAAGTCATGTATCATGTAATAGAAAACATAGAAAACGTAATAAAAGTATTGAATTTGTAAATATAGCTAAATAATTATAATAAAGAGGTATAAAAATTTTGGAATCACCGTGGAATTTCGCCGAGGGATTCGAATTTGCTCATGCCCGGCTACGTTAGCTAAAGTTATGCATGCTTAGTTAAGATTCTAGTTAAGAATTGTACAGAATTTCTATTTTGGGCCAAGCTAGGTAAAAATCTCAAATAAAAATTTGTTGTTTTGTTGAGAGAATTCATCAAAGAAGAGGTAATGCAAGGTGGCTGTCTTCCCCCAGATTTTTCAGCTGTCTTACATTTTGGGAGCTCATTAGGTTCGTTTCCCAATTTTTGTACTGCGCTACTTCTAAGTTTGTTGTTAGGCCTTTGTTATATTGTTTTGATTTTAATCGGTCAGACCGTATTTGTACAGTACGCTTAATGCTTTGTTATTATACCCTATATATGATACATAGGGTATAATAGTTTTGATCCCAACGCTTGTAATGCATAGAACCAATAATCCTAGAGCAGAATGAGTTATATACATATATTCAGAATGTAAAAGCAAATCGATTTAAGCATGTCCGTTTGTCCGTTCATCCGTCTGTATATACGATAACTCGAGAACGAATTGAGCTAGAAGGCTGAAATTTGGTATATATTACTCTCAGAAAATTTTCTGATCTAAGA
>QYTT01091378.1:12729-23727 GCA_006980735.1 Dasypogon diadema
TAGGCCCATTGTTCTTCCACCTGGAATATAAATAAGCGGGACGGATTCCACAGCTAACTCAGCCACCCGGTCGACTTAGTGAAAACCAGAATACACTCCCATCCCTTTTCGACTGCCTGATGCAGTTGATCTAGGAAGTGGTGCCCAAGGTGTCTGAATCTTTTCGCCGAGAGTGACACTTAACTTAAATTCATATTTATTACTTAAAATACTTATGATAAAATTCGCTTTCTTGCAGAAGGTGAACGTTAGTTTAGAACAAAGGTCTTCTTGTTCTTTAGCGACCATTGTCTAAACATCGAGCTCAACTTCCCTGTGAATATGCATGAAAACAAAGCCAGTCATCCACTCTCCCCCTAAAGTTGCTTTAAGTCAAGATTTAAGGCAACGGGGAGTTGAAAAGGAATTTTCGATTTTTGAACCCGTCAGGAGCATACATTCTGGGTACGAAACGTGGATGATCAAGTTGTTTTTACTACCCTTGCTGAAAATTCAATAACAAATACGCAGTAAGCAAAGCTATCAGTAATCAACCACGCTAGGAAATAGAAATGATCCTTTATTGAAGAGTATCATTACTTGTGATAAAAAATTACATCAACAAAAGGTTATGTTTACTATGTGGTGATATGCTGAGATTATAATTCGATTGATACTGAATGTTACTGTACCGAGATAGAACGAGATAGAAGTTCTCTGAATATTGCTCAGGAATGATTATTTTCCTTCGCTTTCAAGGTGTCAATTTAGTTTGCTCATTTTGCACCTCCAAGTCCTTATTCTCCTCTTTATAATAAATTTTTGACCGTACGTTTACGTTTTAGTTAATTATTAATAACAATTTTAAATATGGTATTTGATGTTGTTTATTGAATTAAAAGAAAAATAAACTCATTGAGAATTTCATTTAAAAGAGAAAATCCAAGACCAAATACTTTTAGTAAGCAGTGAAATCTGCAGTAACTGAATTTATTTGTCGGAAATGTATTTATCCGGACACTTTGATTTTGCGCATAAAAATTATCACATCAGTTTTTGGATGCAGGCACTTTGAAAAACTTTACATAAAACTCATATAGACACTGCAAATTTGTTAAAATAAATTTGTCAAAAACATTTATATTAGTTCTAGAGTCTCTTTGAATTTTTCCGGTAGAAGACATTGAATAGTTTACGTAGAGCCAAATAATAATAAAATATTTATAAAATAAACATAAGAAATTAAAAGGCAAGTACCTATTATATAAGGTCTTTGTATTTTATATTATTTAAACGCAAAAGAATTTATTTGCTACAAATAAAATTGAAATTTGTTAAAGTTTCTTCTTTTCTGGTTTGATTTGATAGGCATTTTAAATTATTTGGTTTCAATAAAAACAAACAAACAAACGGTAAAAAGCGTGTTATTTCCGTATATTCGTAGAACTTTCACAACCCTTTCAAATGCTATAAAGAAGCAATGGACCAAATTTCACAAGCTTTCATTCATGACGGTCTGACGTCACAAATTGTTATAACGAGACGAAGACGAAGTCGAAGATTTGGATTGGAATCGGCCCTTAATACCCTATATGATATAAATATAATTCATCTCATAAAACTCTTCTGTACAAAATTTTTGAGTGTTGTGGTTTAGTGGTTCTTTCCTTTTCGAATTTTGTCCAATAATCTGGAAATTCAATATGGCGGCCCGACCAAGAAGTCGGGGACATGGCTTATTATTATTTTACTGACTTGGAATCTCATAAAACTCATCTGTACAAGCTTTTAAATTCAATATGCCGGCTAAACCAAGGAGTGGGAGATGTGGCCTATTTCCGTTTTTCCAACTTGGAGTCCCAAAACACATCTGTACAAAATTTCAAAGTGATAAGTTACTTCCCCTTCGAATTATGTCCAATAATCCACAAAATCAATATGGCGGCCCGACCAAGGAGTGGGGGAATATGATTTTCATTTTATTGGTTAAGCGTCTCATAAAACTGCTCCTTACTTAATTTGAGAGCTATACGTTTGTCCCTATTTCAATTATGCCCAATAATCCAAAAATTAAATATGGCGGCCTATTGAAGGAGTGGGGGGATTCGTCCCATTTCCGAATCTAGATCAACAAATTTTCTGAAAATAATATAAATTTCAGCCTTATAGCTCAATTCATTCTCAAGTTATCGTGAATACAGATAGATGGACGGACAGGCAGACGGACATGCTTAAATCGATTTGCTTTCACATTCTGAGCAGGTGTATATAATTCATTCTGCTCTAGGATTATTGGTTCTATGCGTTACAAATAAAATATAGGGTATAAAAATGTGCAAATAATATCATTATAGCTATCTGTAGAAAATTATTGTATTTTAGTAAAGCATTATTCATTTTTCGAAAAATACTCATTTTATTATAAAAAAATAAATAAGCTTTTCATAAATTGTCAAATTCAAATATTCCCCTAAGTTTTATATTTGCATACCATGATATTTTCAGATACGCCGACATTAAAAATTGATATCTACAAATGCCGAATGCATCCGCAGTTTTTGACACAGGAAAAGACAAAAAATATATAAAAAGAAAAATTGTAGTAAGGCTCACTAGTGAATAATACTATTTCTTTCCAAAATATACTGTTGTTAACAAAATTTCCGTTTATTCGGAGTAGTCGCATCTTTTGTAAAAGGTTTAAAGCATTTTACGTAATCTGATGTATGGATCACAGAAATCGGTTTACCCACTTTTGAGATATGATATTCCGAAAATGGCATTTTATCGTGGAATTACAAAATTTCTAACGAGGTGGGGGCAGACGGAAAAAAAGTGGAAAAGGAAAAATTATAGATAGGCTATTTGCACACTCCGCATACATTCTGAAAGTTTCATCATAATCTGAAATAGCGACCGGTTTCGTTTGGAACGGCTGTATAGTCAATCATATGTAAAAGCTTTAGTAAATTCAAAACTAAATTAAAAAACACATTGTCAATCTAAATGCGAATTTTAGTTTAGTCAGTAGTTTAGTTGAATTTTGTGCACAGCGTACCTTAGATATTCCAATGTCAATATGTATAGTTTCGGTGTCACTTGATAGATCATGTTCGCCCAATCGTGCAAAACGCCTGGAATTAATACAAATAACTAATTAACAAAAACTGCAGTTGATACCTTTTATTACTCACAAATCATTCCGTATGCAGTGAGCAGCAGTGAGCACGTGCTTGGCTGTAATCAATACTCCACCACACCTAAAAGTAATGCCACCAAAAATATCTTCATACCCAAGTAATGCGATCCAGGGCCATGCACCTATGTCTGATTCTGTGCCACCTACAATTTTTTCCTGCGACGAAGTAAATACGCCACAACCTTCCTGTCTAGTTGGAAGCCTGTTGATAATTGAAAAGCGGCTATTATCCAAAGGACAGCATACAGTTGGTGGAGACACTCCGCATACTTGATTAGACTGTCGCAAAAATTGCGCAAACATGACATCATTTTGGCGCAATCGTAGCTGTTCCATTAATGATTCGCATTGAACCAGATCTTTTTACAATAAATTGAAATAATCTCAAGATTATATATTTTCCTCCCTCTACATACCTCGACATGTTCCAGGTTTATTGGTCGGTGTTCGACAAGGGTCCTCGTCATCACCAATCCGTACTAAAATTGTAGGTAGCGGGGTTGTTGTAGACGTGATATTACTTGTGTCTTCGCGAAAGCTTTGTGGACCTTTCTTTTCCCCATTCCCTTTACGAGAACCTCTATAAGCCTCTTTGCAACACACCTAAAAATTTCCCTTTGTGTATAATTAGTAAAAAACATTTTGGGCTAACGTACCACTGGTTCATCTAAAAAAGTTCTTGAATCACATCTCTCCTGAACATCTTGTAAGAACGCTTGAGTAACCGACGAGTTATCATGCCTGCTAATAGCTTCTATTGATGGGCAACTCGATAATACTACACAAGCTCCAAGCAAGTCATCAGTCGTGTAACATAATTCTGAAATTTACAAAATTTATTTGTTTTTATTTACATTTATTAGCTTTGTATACGGAAAATCGATTCTCACAAATCTGAATAAGTCCTCCTTTTATAACATAATAGAAGGTTGATGGCAATATATTGGGTAGGAGCAAAAATAATGTCACTTTTTTAAGCATTTTTTTTATTTGAAGGAAAAGCTTTTATTTTCAATCAATCACGTAATCGTCGTCGGAAGAGGTGCTAGTCCGATGGAGCGCGGTCGGGGGAATACGGGGGATGAGACATCACTTCCCACCCAATCCTGCCCCACACACCGCTGTGTGGGGCCTTGTGTTTTCGTGCTGAAAGAGTATTCCATGGTAATGGAATAAGACCGGTCGCTTACTCTCTAGTGCAGTAGTGGAGTCGCTGCAACTGCTTACAGTAGAAGGGTGGCAGACAGTAATGCCAGTAATCGTTTGGTTGGGTGCCAGAAACTCCCAATGCACTATCCCACGAATGTCCCACCAGACAGACAAGAGAACTTTGCGTTCATGGAGGCTGGATCTTGCAGTTGCTGGTGGAATTTATTCTCTTCTGCAGATTGTCCGCTGCCGTCTCGCTGTTTTGTAGAGCGCCCACTTTTTATCTTCGGTCATGTTTCGATGCAGGATTCCTCCCTAGTTTTGTTTGGCAAGACACTGTTTTTTGAGCTTACTGGCCAACTCATGAAGCACCCACGAGTACCACTTGCTCACAAAATCTAGTGGAGGAATCTGCTTCATGACCGTTGTGAGTCTACAGACTCACAGAAACCGCATCTCCTCTGCAAATATTGCATATATTCCTGTAGGCTTCAGCTGCACTTCGTCCTTTATTAAAATGAAATAAAGTACAAAATACAGTGAAGTAAATGTACTTTATCAGCTGACATTTTGAACTGCTACGACAGAGTATCTGCTTTTACTATGAGTCACTCACTGGGTCAGAAAGTCTATCAGAGACTTCCAATGATCAGCAACGGTGGGTGACCAAAAATTTTAACTCAAAAGTGTTGAAGCATTATATGATATGTTTCACGGCAGCTGTTTACAATCAATTTGGTTGCTTGACACTTCAAATTAACAGAGTTAGTATAATTAACATATGACTTATGTGCCTTTTATGAATTTGTCAACATTAAGAGGAAGGCTAACAATTACCACAAAATAAAAAGAATTCTGATGATCTTCTCAATGTTTTACGAAATGCGGGTTTAAATGTGCCACTATCATCAACAACTTTTTTCAAAAGTAACAGCGATGAAATTGCAACACATTCTGTTTACCCTGGACAATATTCCCATTTCGGATTGGAAAAAGCATTGAAAATAATGAATTTAATACTAACAGAAGAACCTAACTTATTAGAAATCGATAGAGGGGTTGATGGTCGCCCCTTACCCAAAAGCAGAGGAACTTCATTGTGGCCAATACTAGGTGCTATTTCTAACTATAATAACAAAAAACCTTTTCTGATATTTGCGTATGGTGGTCGAAATGGCGTATGGTTACCGAAATTAAATATTTAAATTCCACCGATTTAATAATAAATGGAAAACGTATAAAATTAAAAATATACGAACTTGGATTTGCGACGCTCCAGCCAGAGCATTCATTACCAATACAGTTGGGCACACCTGTGCTGATTGTTGCTTAAAATGCACTCAAAAAGTGCAAAGAGTAAATAACAGGTTAACTTATAGTACCAACAGCGAAACTCTAAGAACTGAAAATGATTTTAAAATTAGAATAATCAGTCTCATCATAACCATAGTTTTTTAGAGAAAATAATCACATTCTAGAGGAAATTGATATGGGGATGGTATCTCAATTTCCTCTAAATGTGATGCGTCTAATAGATTTGGGTGTAGCTGAGAAAATTTTTACATGCATTTGAAAAGAGACCCATAATGGAAAAAAAATAACAAATGAAGAATCTCAATTGCAGTTTTCATTCCAAAAGAATTTGGTAGAAAGCCAAGGTCCTTTGACTTTGAACTTTGTAGGTGGAAAGCCATTAAGTTCCAAGGACTGGTTCTTTATACGGGAATTGTTTTATTCAAAACTATTCTTGATGACAATGTCTATATTCATTATCTTTTACTTTATACAGCATACAGACTGCTTTCATGTCCTAAAGGTTTCAAACAAAATGTACCTTGTGCAGAAGATATTCTGAAGACTTTTGTTCATAATTTCAAGTACATTTATGGTGAAGATTCAAAGTGTTAGGCTTTCATAAGTATTCTGAAGGACACAATTTTATTACTGGTTTTAAATTTTTAAAAGCAGCTCTGGGTATAAGTTTAGAATTACGGAAATTCTCTGCAAAGTAGCTTGCTTGCCTTTTGAGAACGTTTACGTTTGTATTCAAATTTTACATCACTGTGTTACTTAAAGTATACCAAATAGTTGTTTTCTTACTTTAACTATTTCAATAAATTTCAGGTAAAAGCAAGACAATGAAAAGGATATTTGGGGATGAGAATTCCACTCCTGTTTATCGGTGAAATGCGACTTTAGGTCAATCCGAAGTAAGACCTAATGAAGATAATACAGGTAATAAAGATAAGTATAAAAGCGAGAAAGGCACCTTACTAAAAACTAATTTTTACCAGTTTTGCTAATACAAACTTTACAAAATGAAAATAAAGAATTACGTGACAAATGTAACCAACTTGGTAAATAATTATATTTTCATTTTATTATTTGATAATTGTATTAACAGTTGCATCTCATTTCAGAGTATGTGAATAAAAACTTTACAGAAAGCAAATTGTATAAACGAAATTTAAAAAAATTTGCAGGAGCAACAAGAAATCATTTCTAAGCAAGTGGTATTGATTGAAAGGATATCGAAGAAGATGAATCCTGAAAATATAAACATAATATTTCCCACAAAAGTAATGGAAAGAATTGAAGAAAAATTAATTGATATACCTGAAGAGCAATTGGTAAGGTATATTAGTATTATAAAAATTCATTGGCTATTATTTTTCATATGTTTTCTTACAGATTTCATATATTAAAACGACCATTGGAAGGCAAAATGTATCGAAATGCATCCATTTATTTTTCTCTGAAGAATTTATATTAAAGGTGAATTGGAACGGGTTGCAAAAAAAATGCAATCAAGAATAGCAGATTGTTTAATGAATTTGTATTTGGTAGGATGAATTATCTTTCCACAGTAGGTACTTCTTAATTTTTTTTTGTTAATTAGGTGCAGTAAAAACAGAAAAATTTGGCTACATGGATTTTGAAAAGGCGATGCAAACCGGATTCCTAGGATTAGCTAAAAACCAATTTTATAAAACAACTTTTAAATTAAGTCATGCAAAATAATAATATTTTTTCTTCACTGTGAAAATAATTTATATGTTACCATTATTAAATCATAATGAAACGTAAACCATTTATTAATATTATTAAATCAAGAAATATTCTTTTTTTAAAATAAAATAAGACTTTTTGTTTCTGTTACTGTTTTTTACACAATTTTTTGCTTTTAATTCAGTACATCGATGCATTTATTAAAGTTTCTTAGCGCTGCAGTGTTCGGAATATTTTTCTATCCACTACGACTACTGTATCCAGAACCCTTAAATGCGTAAATATTTTCAGTGTGCTTCTAAATCCGTTCTTAGAGATTGCTTTTAAAGCGCATCATACAAAACAAAAAAATAAGTGCTTGCTTCTGCAGACATGCAAAGCAAAAAGTCAATGAAAGTGGATAGGAATGAGAGCACTTCGTGATTCTGTATAAGCGCTTTTCTATAGTTCCTGAAGCGCTCTTTTTCCTATTGGCTAGCCATCAATACTTGTGCTTGTACTTAACCCCCGAAACGGACTTTTCATTCCTTGTGTATTGACGAATCTAAAAATTGGGCAATCAAAGTACATAACTTTGTCCATAATTTAATTTATATTTTCGTAGGTGCACACGTACATAGATTGTGCATTATTTAATCAACCAAATCCATAATTTCTAGGTTTCTTCCTGTAAATTCCATTCAATTATTTTGTGATTTTTATTGGGAAGGATAGACATAACATAAGATTATTGCCACTATTACTTGTTATATAAGATGAGTAAAGTTTTTTGCAATTAAAATTGAGTATGTATGTGTAACACATTCATCTTAAGATGGCCAAAATTCCAATTCTTGAAAATATATCTTTAGAAATCATGCCTATGAAAAGTTATTTTCATTCATTTTAAACCGTGTGCCTACCTGGTCTACTTTAAACATTTTTTGAAAATAAAAGATTTTTTGTGGGCTGGTATCGTTCCTAAATACTCGATTTTTGTATATTTAAAACATTTTTTAAAAAGATATTCGTCTATGAATAAGAGCCAACAATTCGTATGACGATTTTTCATTGCCTTTTCTAAAAACAAAATTTACACAGATCTCGCCTATAGCAAAAATTGAAAACTTCAAGATAATCACATAAATGTAAAACATAATTTTCATAGTATATAAAGAAATGAAGACTCTTGTAAAATAATGCATGTGCTAACGAGGGTACCATCACTTACCCTGTCCTTTCTCACGCTTAGCCCAGACAGGTAACACAAATATAATAAACTCCAATAAGTAGATTTTCATGTTTTGGTTAGACAAAAGACTGTTTTCACAAAGAATTATTCACAGATATCTATATTTAAAAATAGGTCACTCTAATCACTTTTGAGTCCCTTGTATTCACACACTCTATATTCTCTACATTACAAGTAAAGCACATGAATTCATTACTAAATAGATTTGGGACAGCAAACTTATTCTTCGAGCCACATCAGTTTACTGTTTTATTTTGCCACTGAAATGTTTTTATCAATGAAACTTTCAGATAACCCTATGGCATCACGCTACGTGGGAAATTTCTGATATACATGGAAATTTAATTTATACATATGTGAACATCAATTGATTAATCACCGATTTAATTACAACGCCTCTAACTAAGTTCACAAAAATTCTTTGCGAGGAAAAAACCGAAGCATCAGTGAATATGATTAGAAAAACTAGGAAGGCGCAATTATTTAATTTCTTAGGCGAAGCTAAGTTTTCTATCCGTCATTGCGGTACCACAATAAAAGCTAATGCATTTTAAATAATCGCCCTAAATGTTTAACTCTTTGGGCACCTCCCGTCTAAGGGTTTTCATATATTGATGAACAATGATTTCTCCCCAATAGTTAGGTAGGTAAAAAGTGCTTAACCACAAAATAAAGAGAAAATCAGAGGTCTTATGAGGAACAAAAAATTGTTCCTTGAAAACGAAATTTTACGCTGCTTCAAATCCCATTGTCTGTCGTTGGGTTCTTCTAATCGATATCTCGAGATACTGGCAAGCGCTAAAACACAACAACAAAAACCGGCCTAGTGCGAGTCGGATTCGCGCACGAAGGGTTCCGTACTATTATCTATAAAAATTGGAAAAAACCACGTTTGTTGTATGGAAGCCCCACTTAAATATTTATTTTATTCTGTTTTTTAGTATTTGTTGTTATAGCGGCAACAGAAACACATCATCTGTGAAAATTTCAACTGTCTATCACGATTCATGAGATACAGCCTGGTGACAGCGGAGTCTTAGTAATAGGGTCCCGTTTTACCCTTTGGGTACGGAACCCTAAAAAGCATGCTTCCACCACCACTGGAATTTGAAAACAATGATTCATTTATGCCTTTGGGTACTTTTTTCACCACCCACGCTGTAGCTTTTTTAAAACATCTTTTGTAGTAGCATTTAATATAAAATCCTTCGTCCGTTACGATGAGTCTTCAAACGCTTCTCCCATTCTCTCACATCACAAGTTATAAATTTTTAACTTGCAAGAAATGCCTCAATTTTTTTATATTTTACTAAATTTTCCACCAAAATGACCTATTAACAGAATTGTGCTTTTGGTGAATCCTTCGAAACTTCATCTTTAATTGGAGACCGTAATTAGTGTGTTTGGCTATTATTTAGTGTACAAAAATAATAACTAACTGCATGTTGTTAATAACGAAAATGTTACGTTAATATAAGCTGTATTTTTTTAGGCAACGGAGTTATGAAAACTCAAAAGAATATTGAGTACAGAGGTAATTCTTCTTCTTCTATTTTTCTCTTTTTAAGCAAACCCAAGATAAGTAAAGGCTGTCATTAACTTAAAATTTATATTTACTTCAGATTTGTCTACATTTGCGTTTATTTTAATAAGAATTAATAATTGAGTTTCCCTTCTAACCCAGAAGGCGCTTTTCTCAGCGAAGAGCCAAGAATTATTTGCCTATCTGCGTATAAAGCGTTCACACATTTGAAAGAAATGTGTTAAGATTAGACTCCCCGACATGCAGGCAAGACATATAACTATTAGTAAGGCTAATCATACAAGAGAAGCCAAAAAATTGTAGTAATTTCAAACACAATGTTAATGTGATGTTAACAGATAAGTATGTTATGACAATAAAGAATTCCACGAAGAATCACAGGGCAAGAAATAGACGACCCCTTAGCACGCTCTTGGGCACATTCAAGTCGAAGTGCTCCCCAGCTCGATTAACTGCTAAACATATGCGGTTAACAGGCTCATCCTCATAGTTAGTTCTAGAAGAGTTAATATGCAAAAGCGGAACACCCCTCAAATTGTGGCTATTAGTCCTGAGGCGCACCCTATCTCGCAGCTTCAGACAATCGATGTTGGAGTTCAATGGCTGGATAAAGGTGAATAAAGACTATGTCCGCAACACTGCGTCGCTTTTTCAAGGAGATCAGACCAATAATATTAAGGCGCTGGCGGTAAGGTGGGAGGAACAAAGGATCATTCCAAGGGAGGTCCCCAAATGCAAACCTAATGAATTTGCGCTTTACAGACTCAATACGGTCAATGTGGACAGCGTAGAAAGGTCCGTCTGACGAACGAATTATATGAAGTCAAAAAAAACCTGGAGGTTAGAGAACTCTCTGGATCAACGCTTAATGAAACTGTGCATGGAGCA
>QYTT01091378.1:24307-43107 GCA_006980735.1 Dasypogon diadema
CGTCGCTTTTTCAAGGAGATCAGACCAATAATATTAAGGCGCTGGCGGTAAGGTGGGAGGAACAAAGGATCATTCCAAGGGAGGTCCCCAAATGCAAACCTAATGAATTTGCGCTTTACAGACTCAATACGGTCAATGTGGACAGCGTAGAAAGGTCCGTCTGACGAACGAATTATATGAAGTCAAAAAAAACCTGGAGGTTAGAGAACTCTCTGGATCAACGCTTAATGAAACTGTGCATGGAGCAGCCCCTAGATACCAGGTAATTGATATGGGAAACAAAGTTAAGCTTTGCATCTAGCTTCACACCAGGGTCTATAACAGATTGCATGCGGGCGATACTTTTTGAAGTGTATCATCATATCCAGTAGGAGCTTACTTCCGAGAGAACGACATGACCTCACACTTATTTATGTTAAGCTCTAAGTGGTTATGATCACTCCAGGAGAAGAAAATGTTCCTTCATTAATGAAGGAGAATATCTTCATATCGTCAGCATAAATTAAAACTCTGGAGTGCTTCAAGAGCTGAACAATGTCGTCAATGGAAAGAACAAAAATAAGAGGACCAAGATGACTATCCTGTGGCACCCCAGACGTAGCCTCTATGGCCCTAGACCGAGAACTACGAAAAAGTACTTAATAGCTTCTATCAGTGGGATACGAATGGAAACATTTTAAGAGTAAGGTAGGAAAGCCAAGTCTGCAATTTCAGCATAATGACTCTGCAATGCATAATTTTGCTATCGAGAGCAAAGTCAATCTTTTAACACAAAATCTTTTAATAAGCGCCATCTATTTTCCCGTAGAAGACTTAAATAACCGAGAGTTAATGTAAAATTACCGGAAATTATGGTTTGAATTTCCGTGCTTAGTTGTAAATTTCCGTCTTATACCCTTTCTCAGATAAAATTAAGAAACAGGGACTCAAATATCAAAAAAGTAACAAAAATATATTTATGTCATAAATTTAACAGAAAATTTCGAGAAAAACGTAAGGTTTGCGTCTACCACGCACATATTTGTAGTTCATTTAATTTCATTTTAATTTTTCAATTGATTTTAGTCAGTTTTAAAATCCTACATATTTTCAATTTCAATTTATTCAATTCAATCTCTACACAAATAAGCCAAAACAGCCAAAAGTGCTTCTTAGATATGTGCAATGTGTTACATTATTGTACATTAATAAATGACTATCAGGAAAAAGAGATATGAGTTAACTCAAAATAAGTATAACTTGACCAATAGGTAACACAAATATAAAAAATATTACAAGCCAAAAAAGAAACTCCCAAAATGAGGTAAATCAAATTTGCTTCATGTTGTATTACTCAGATAATTAATCACCTTCAATTTTCGTGCGCTACCACCATAGCCTCTCCTAACCGACGGGGACAACGAGTTCCACAATCGGACGACCTGAACAAAGAACTGCCTCTCAGTACAAAGATAGATAAAGCCAGGCGGCACAAGGGTCAAAGCCCTGGAAGAACGTGAAAAATTTAACTTAAAGTAAACGCATTTAGGTTCTTTACTGATAATCAAACCCCGTATAAACATGATTGCCCTAAAATGTATGTAAGTTGGCAGGGTACATTCGAGTATGGCAGAAGAATACATTGAAGTATGATCAAAGTGTCGCAGATTAAAGACATACCTAATAGCACAATTAAAGGCAACACAATGCTTCCTTTGCGATTTGGAATCTAGTTTACAAAAGATCTCTCACCCATAAGATATGACAGGTACTAACAAGGCTCTAACAAGAAAGAGTTTGATGTCAGTTGAGATGAAACATGAGGATGCCGATAATTTGCGCAACGTTCCATAGATCCTACCGACTAAATTATTGATTTGATCAGACCAGTCGAAGAAACAATTGATAATAATTCCAAGGTTTTTTACTTTTTCTTTGTAGCCAATAGGGATGTCGCCAATTAAATTTTTTGGAAAATTCGAAGTGTCGACCTTGGAACGATGAATTATAATTACTTCAGATTTGGAGGCATTCAACCGTCGCTTATTTACAAAGGCCCACGAAATAATGGAGGAAATGTCAGAATTCATGCTACGTACAGCGTAATGAATCGACACAATCGGGCAAGATATATACAGTTGGACGTCATCGGCATAGAGATGAAAGCAAGAGTTGCTACTTACAGTAGAAATGTCATTAATGAATAGGGTGAAGAGTAATGGTCCTAGTATAGATCCTTGAGGAACACCACATAGTAACTCCAAAAGACGTCCACTACAAAAAAACGGCCTGTTAACGACGACTTAGATAAAACCAAATTAATTTACATGCCCATCTAGAAAACCCAAATTGAGCGGAAAGCTTTTCGAGGAGAATTTGATGATCAACAGATTGTAAAGAAGCATATTGTTTGAATGAATATGTTCAATAATCTGCGAAAATAGCAGCTTTTCAAAAATTTTAGATAAAAAAGGGAGAACAGAGATGGGTCTATATTCCTGATAGTTAGAAGTAGATTTCTTGGGAATTGGAATTATTTTGGTCACCTTCCAACTGCTAGGGAAAGTGGTACTGACTCTCGCAGAATTAAATATGTGTACCAAAACAGGTAGAATTATCGGTAGGATTAGCTTAATAAGGTACGGGTGCACATAATCAAGCCCAATAGCATTAGATTTAATAGATTTAATAATACATCTGTACTTTGAATGCTTGCGAACGAGAATCCATCAGATAATTGAAAGGCTGCTGATTCCGAGAACGAGGCGTCATAAGAGGAAACATTAAAACCATTAATCGAATCTAAGAACTTTTTATTCAACACATCAGGATCCTCATTTGTAAAGTGCGAAGCAGAATTCCCAACAACTGCACCATTTAAACGATTCCAAAGAGTTTTTGTAGGGAGTTTGGTAAAAAGATGACTAGAGTAATATCTCTTTTTGGAAATTCTGATAGCGCTCGTTACTTTATTACGAAGAACACGAAAACACTCACGTGTCTCAATTGTTCGGAAACGCTTCCATCTTCTATAGGCATGATCCCGTCTGAGAATTAAATTAAGAATGTTAGTTGTGAACCAAGGACATCTACCATCAGGACATTTTCTCACTTTAAGAGGTAAATGTTGAGAAAACAATGAACTAATAACCTGTTCAAAAACATCTAATTGTTTGTCAACCGAACTGAGCGAAAATATATATTCCCAATTTAGAGTAATCGCATCATTTACCAAATCCACCTGATTAATAGATCGAAGATCATAGAAATAATATAAAGTTTCACGACGAGAAGTTATATCATGATCATAAGTCAGGTAAATCAAATCATGATGAGTAAAACCAGGGAACGAGACTTGATTATTAAAGAGAACATATCCGGGATTAGATACAAAGAGGAGGTCTAAAAGGGTAGCTGAAGTATCAGTGAAAAATGTGGGTTGGGAATTAACCACTGATAAATTAAAAGTATCCAAAAGATTATTGAAATTATTACCTCTTATAGTAAGTAGATCCGAATTAAAGTCGCCAGCAATGATAATGTGTTGATAGGAGCCACAGATCTGAGAGAGAATGAATTCAAGTTGTTCCAAGTTGGTAACTTGAGGTGATTTATAAACACAACCGATTAGACAACGAACGCCGTAGAGAGAAATTTCAGCAAAAATGTAATCTATATTAGAACCAGGTTGGGAGGTAAAAACAATACGTGGGCTTAGAGACTGACGAACATATAATGCCACACCTTCACCTCCACGATCAATTCGGTCGTTCCTCAGAATCCTAAAATTTCCCAGTGTTAATAAAGAATCGGATATATGAGGTTTAAACCAGGTTTCAGAAATGCCAATTATATCTATAAGCGACCCATCAAAAATTGTTTTATTTTTGTTAAGTTTTTCTTTCTTCATGTTCATTGTCATTTGTTTCTGCCAGCGCCCACCGTCGCGTCGCACAAACACACAAGTAGTTACGCTACAGTCACTAATTCACATCTCAAATATCTTTTTCATCCCTAAACCTTCTAAACTACAAGCCGTAAATTGGCTTTGAGCAAGAATATTGAACTCTTTTTTATCGAAATAAGTTCAATGTTCTTGTTTCAAGGCCAATTCATGGCCTTGGTAGTTTAGACAATTTTGCTCATTCTCATGTCATGTGAGTAGTACTAAACGTTTAGTCAACCTAGTGAAAAAAGCAGATCGAGACGAAAGTCGTAGGTCAGAATTAAATTTTTTACCAGATTATCTTAAGAAGAGGCTTACGTAAAATGTCCGTGCAATCACTAAGAATTTCCGTATTACCAAGTTTAGCCATAAATTTCCGTACAACACGATAATTTCCATGTAGTTGGCATCATTGACTCAAAACGGAGCTACAAATATTTTGTGGAAGTGGTATCAAAGTTTATGCGTGGTTCCCTGACACTGGTATGTCCGTATCCTGCACTGGTATGTTCGTGCAGCCTACCTTGTTGACTGCTTTTTTCGTGGGAGGGTCCACGACTTTAGCATTAGTATATTCATGCTCCATTAGGCTCAACCTAAAGCACTAGTATATCTGTCCCTAGAGGATACCGTTTCAATAATCAGGTACTAGTATATCCGTGCCCTGTACTAGTATGTCCGTGTAATTCCTTCGCTCAGGTATATCCAAGAATAAACCGTACCAATCCACGGAAAATGCTAGCAACGGGTAATTAGTACTAATTTGCTGCTTTTTATCTTTGTAGACATTGATCGAGCCGGCGCTCCAAGAGGAAGGATTGACCCACAATTCCCCAAAATTAAATTTAAATTACATTTTTCTTCACTTTAGCTGCGTTTTTTGGCAGTTGTCATACATTAAATGGGTTGAACTAACTCGGACTCCTCTGTTCACAACAACAGGCCTTCTTCAATGTTCTTCATGTGTTTTTGCATATAGCAGGGTGTTGTAGGCCTCCCCCAACATCTCGTATTGATTTGCGGAGAATTTTCCAAAAGCAATTTCCCTAAAACCAATTCCCCTAAAATCAACCTCCCTAATAAACAACTTCCCTAACGAGCAATTTCCTTAATTTTCCCAAAATAAGGGAAAATTAAGGAAGTTACTACTGCGAAGTTACAGTAACTACTAATAGTTTGTCACTGCAGCACGTCCTGTACGCTTACTTTAAATATAATGTGTCTTACTTTTTCATCTCTAGATCAACAATTAGATAGAACAATTGATAGAGATCCTGATCCCATTCTGTTCTAAGTTTTCTTATTTTTTTTTTGATTATTCAGTTTTTTTCTGTAGTTTTTTCCAGTTAACTTGCACCAGTATCTTCTTCTTGTTCAGATGATGAGGCACCGTGTGTAAAAGGAGCAACAATATTGAAGGCAGACACAATCGTAAAAGGCGCAGCTTGTAAAAGGAGCAAAAAGAACAAAAGCAGCCGAAACAAGTTTGATGTTCAGAAACTTAAGAAAATTGCTTATTAAGGAAACCATTCTTTGAGGAAATTGTTTTTCGATAAATTGTTTTTAGGGAAACTATTTTAAGGGAATTGCTTTTGGGGAAACTATTATATTTTTGGGAAACTCGCGGGACACGCTCATAGTAGATTATAGCCTTAAATGTTAAAATAATGTTAGCAATAATTTCTTTGGATGAAAGTCCTAAGGGTCCTAAACTATAGTGTAACTATTCGTGTAGCACCCGTTGCTATTACTGTAGAATAGAATCCATTTATAGTCGCAATTGATAATGTGGCCAAATAACAACTTAATTTTATCGCGTTAAGTCAAAGAAACGTGGATGGTTACGCAACTTGTTCTATTGTCTTGCGTCCATTTTTGTGAAAACTATTTACAGATAATCTTCTGCAGAGATTTTATGAAAATTTTAACGTTTAGGATACTCCTTTAAATAGTTAGATATGAACATCCTTGATATACAATTATTGCTGTTAATTTCACAACCCAAAGCTATCAAATAAAAATCATGTACGCTTTTTGCATCAACGAATTCAATAAGATTTTAGAAAAAAAAATTGAAGTAATTATAAATTGTATTTAAATAGTACTATTCTTATATAGCCCAAAATCAACACTAAGCGAATACATGAAAACTTAAACGCAAAAATTTTATATAAAATTACGAGTTACTATTGTATTATGGTCTTTAAATTTCTACTGGGTACATATGCAATTATTGAAATTTTAAATACAAGAAAGAAAAATATTCAATGGAGAATAAAAACAATTTTATTTATTTATTTGATTTTCTATCCAAGAAATATACTCTGTCACACGAGTATATATGCCTGGAAAACCTGAACGAGCGCACTCATAACCAAAGGAGACAATGCCAATCAAATTATAGTGAAACGAAAGCTTGTCGGACGATATCTGAAAAATTGACTTTATCAAATTAAAATGCATAAGACTTGAAATAAATAATACATATGGAAGCATTAATGGCCCACCTGAGTCCCCTTGGCACGCATCAGCAAATCCACTTCCTGCACACAACACCTACAATAGTTTTTATTGGATATACGCAAATCTCTTACCTATCTTACTAATTCTTACACTATTATCTAATTTGATACTTGGAAAACGCTTTTGGTAGCTCTTTTCACAGTCTGCCAAACTAATCACAGGAAGCTGGGCATCTTGCAGTATATTTGACGACGGTCCTTGGAAAAGAACAGCGCCCCAGCCAGCGACAAATGGATGAAGTCCTACAAAGTCGAGCGATTTAATTGGTTCAGTAGAAGGCAAACAGATAGGGCGAATACTTCCTATTTAAAGTAAATAATATTAGCATCACTCTAATAAAGTCAAACAACACGTCTACCTAATGGAATCTCTCTTTTAAGTTTTAGAAGCGCAATATCATTTTTAATTGCATTCCTATCAAAATCTTCGTGGACAATGGCCATTTCAATTTCTTCATCTATAACTTCACTGAATCGCACTGATAAATCGTGAGCACCTAGCCTCACTACATACAAGTCTGTTGTAACACAGTGCGCCGAAGTTAAAATGTGTCGAGCTGTAATCAGACTGCCAGCACATAGAAATCTGGGTTCATCTCCACTTTCCCGACGATATCCCAACGCAGCAATCCAAGGGTAGGCTCCTAGAAACATTTATTTATTAAAACTAAGTGCTAGCATAAAATTTATTTGACTATTAATAAGATTGCATGAAATAAAATTCATAACAATGAAAAATATTTAAGAACAAATAGATTTGTGTTTATAAAATTCGTTAAAGCCCGATCTAACTCTCTCGGTAGTTCTGGTTTTAACTAATGTAGCTCAGTTAAATCTTAAATTACCGAAATGCAATTGATAATCCTAGAAGCACCATACATTATAGTAAGGTTATTAAAATTTATGAACGTTAAGTAATTTACCGGGCCCGTAGGACGAATAGAGCAATGTCGTTAGTCGCAAAGATCAGAGCCTAGAAAAATATGGTGGTCTGTAGCGACATAAATGATATCTTCAAAGATGAGTCTCGTGGGCGTAATGAGTATCTCTCAACATACTCACCTTGGTGAAAATGAAGTGTAATATTAATGAGTTTCCCTGCAAGCACAGAAGGTGCACTTCTTAGCGCTGAACCAAGAACCATTTACTTAGCTCCGCACTAAGCGTCCACTCATTTCAAAGAAATGTGTTAAGATTAGGTTCCTCCACAAGCATGCAGCAGAAGTAACCATTAGTAAGGTTAACCAATAGATAGAACAGGTGGAATAGGAAACAGTTAATGATCACAAGCAACAGACAGCAGGATCAAATCAATAAAAAACATAAAAAATTAGCCCAAGAATTGTTAAGAACCGACATCCAGTTGAAGGGTCACAGAACCACATGAAGACGACTCTTAACACGTTCACTGCCAGACTTTAGTCTTTGAGAGTAACTCTGTCATCTACGCTCAAATTACTCGTGATGTTCTCAAATAAAAGAGATTGTACCAAAAACGGTACACATGGTAATAGAACGTGGTAAGTACATCCTTAGACACATTCAGATGAAAGTGCTCTGCAATGCGATTAACTGCTATACACATGCGGTTAATAGATTCATACCTGCCATAATTAGTTAATACTAGGAAACCGCTGTGCAATTGCACAAATTGAAGGTATATGAGTGACAACGTTTTTATATGTTCCCTCAATTTGCACCTTAAATTTCAAAGCGCGTTTTTTTCAGAGGTGTTCCCTATAGGCCTAATCCTCCCATTCAAGGAAGCAATAAAAAGACACCTGCAAAATATTTTATCGTGCAGAATAATGAAATGAAAAAAGTTCCAATAAATCCATGTATTGTATACTTATCGGTGGCAAACACCGAACTTAACACCAAAGTTACCCATGAACGCAACCCCAAAGTAATGAACACAACCCCGAACTGATGCGGGTCAGTGTTGCCATTATAAAATTTCAAGAAAAGCTCGATGAAACTCCATATAAAAAAAGGGGCTGAAATACGGAACCGGGAGCTTTCTTTGTATAATTAATATATAGATGAAGAAGAGGGACATCCCTGAAGCAAGAATTATTTGCCCTAAAGGACACCGCGGAATCGATATTAGCGTTCAAGAGCTGGCGAATGAAAACTATATTAGCAACATTGCGACGCTGTTCCAACGAAATCATACCAATAAAATTAAGTCGCTCGCAGTAAGGTGGAAACATCGTTTTCGACCAGCGTTTGACAAAACCAAGCATGGAGTTACTTTTACAAATCACATAATTTATATGGGATACGAAGTCAAACTTTGAATCAAATCTCATCCCAAGGTCAATAACCGGTTGCACACAAGTAAGCTGCCCACGGCAAATGTGTTGTAGTTTGTATTAATAGTATTATGCCTCCTAAAGAACGATATGACCTCACTTTTACCTATGTTAAGGCCCAAGTTATTGTGTCCACACTAGGAATAAAAAAAATTTAAGTCCTCCTGAAGAGAAACACACACATCGATATCATTATTTTATGTCGTCGGGATAAATTAAAACATTGGAATGCTTGAAGAGATCCACGATATCGTTGATGGAAAGTACAAAAAAAGGACCAAAATAATTACCCTCAGGTACCCTGGACGTAGGTCTTATGACTCTAGATCAAAAGCCACAAAAAGCACTTCCTATGATCTATCAGATAGATCCGACTGACCCATCTCAGGAATAAAGTCAGAATACGTAGTGTGGTCTGTGGCATAAAGTAGGGATGAGAGGGGGAAAAGGTAGTGGTTATTTTTCGATATATTCCTTCTATATTTCAACACATTTTTCAAATCTTTTAATAAGTGCTCAAAACCGTAACCGCCTCATGGATTTCTTCGCCGGATTTAAACTTCCGTTCCCGCAAATTTGATTTTAGTTTGGCAAATAAAAAATAGTTACTTGGGACCAATTCCGGGCTGCAAGATGAATGATCCAATTCCTCGAAGCCGCATTCCTTAACAGAAGCCTCTGAAATAGCAACAGTGTTTACGGGCAGTAATATTCGGGGCAGTTTTCCGCTCCTTTTTTCGACAATGGCTTTACGTAGCTTTCGTAGAAGTTTAGCATAATATGTGGCAATTACAATGGTATTACGTTCTTTGATATCCAATATCAGAATACCTTCAGCTTCCCACAAAACTGTTGTCCTGACCTTTCTGGTGCTTTGTGTGGCCTTCGCTATTTCCGCCACTGGTTCTCCATCCATCTGAATCCCTTTTGGACAAAGGCTCATGGTAAAGAGCGATCATTCCCTTTTACAAGCTCACGGAAAACATTGTCTGCGTCGTCTTTACACAACTCCAAAAATTACTGACAGCACTCAACTTGTCGTACTTTCTACACTGAGGAAAGAATATCTTGCGTTGTTTTTTGTCATGAAGAATCCGGAGGACACTTGTTTGCAATATACCGGTTTGTTCTGCGATTTCCTTGGCTTTTAATCGATGGTCCGCCAGAACGACTTTTTCGACGAAATCCACAATATCCTGCGTAACGACCGTTACTGACCCTCCGCAGCGTGGATCATCTTCAATTGACCAGTTCTTAACTATTGAAAATGATGATGTAGGTTCTCCATATACACGATCTATCCGCTCTTTGATTTCCGTCGGCGTTAATCCATCTTTTGTTAAAAATTTTAACAATTTTTCAATTTTTGACATTTTCACTTTTCTAGGAAGGTTCACTTCACTTTTCGAATGACTAATTCAAACTGTTTAAGAATATAGTCCCGACAGAGGCTTCTATATCCTCAAAATGGTTGAGGGTATCAGGTGGGAAAATGATTCTAGGAATTTTAATCAGAACGCTTCAAGGCCACGAATACTTGGACTTACCGGACCGCACATCGTAGATGCAACCAGCTTGTAGGTTGTTCCCGAAGCCAGATAAGTCTTTAAGATGAAATCCAATAGGTTCGTGTAATAGACCTGCCTGACACAAAACCATGCAGATTAGGGAGAACTATCGACTCCAACAGTTTGGGTATGCTAGAGAGAACTATCGACTCCAACAGTTTGGGTATGCAGGGCAATAAGAAATCTCGCTCCTATCACTCTTCTTGTGAATAGCTATAATGAATGAGTTCTTCCAGAGCTTAGAGAAACATCAATTACTAAGAGATTTCTCAAAAAGAATACGAAGAGGAATAACCAACGCATCGGAGTATGATTTAAACACCGCAGGAGGAACATCGTCAGGCCCAGAGGGGAAATCAAAGACCATCTCGTTGATGCGAGCAAGGCAATAATCAGAAACAGATTGAGATATGCTAGCTGCATAAGGATGGTTGCCAATGTGGGGGAAATTGTCAATATCCGGTTTAAAATCGGGAGACAGAAAATTATTCTCGGAAAATATGGTAAACATATTGCAGATGTCATTAGTGTCACTGCTAGGGTGTCCATCAAAAGACAGAGATATGGAGCAATTGTCAGCTTTGCTCTTAACGTTGACAAATTTATAAAAGGTATGTGGATCACTGTATAGGTTATCACGTATGGTAGCAATATACGCCTCATATAGAGCAGATGAGTATGGCCTGAACTCATTATTGCACTCCGTAAACTTCCGGTGGTCAACCGGGTCTCTAGTTTTGAGAAAAGTTTTTCAAAGCGCGTTCTTGTTCCTCAAAGCTCTTAACTCTCTATTAAACCACGGAGGCGAGGATAAAATAACTCTCTGACGCTTCAAAGTAACATAGGAGGTAGACACTTCGAAAATCTTAACGTAAAACATGTTAACGTCCGTGTCGTTGTCACTATTGCAGAGAAAGGCTGTAAAATCAACAGATACAATTCTATTCGACAAGTCCGTAAGGTCTACCTTTTTACAGTTAAAAAATAAACTCTTCCCCACCAGTCGGGGAAGCTCATAGCAAACTGTTACTAAAAGAGGGGGTAATAAGAATCGACGGTTGACAGAACAGCTAAATTGGGTTCAGCCATTATGTTTTTATGTTACTTGAGTCAGAAGAAAAGATGAAATCCAACTGCCTCCTCAAATCGTTGGTGTAAGCCCAGGGAAGCAAATGCATGGCTGATCCAAGCAAGCATTAAGAAGAAGTGCATAGAGTGCTCCGATTAGAATGGAGTATAACATGTTTTTCTCTGTGATTACAGTGGTCCCTGTTTGGAGCTTAAATGCCAGATCGGATCGTTGATTTTGCCAAAAATGCATTTATCTTTGACTTGAATTCCCATATAGCATATAAAGTGAATAACTAAATATCATTTTTGTCTGAATAAATTCGTTGTTCATATAGCAAACACCGATTCAATGATTAAATTGCTCTATTATAAATTACGCTTTTTTCCGTTACCACTTTAAACGCGGGAGGTGTCGAAATCATAGACAATGGTAAGATGGAAGACAGAATTATGTACACTAAGTGGGATGAGCTCTGTACAACAAATTCAAATTTGCCTAGGGTCCAATGAAACCATAATGCTCCGCTGAATGCCAGTATCATAATCATGAATGCATTGTATGAGACACTGATTTTCCAGTTAAAGACATTCATGCACTGCGTCTTGCCTGGATTCAATAAAAGCATGTTACTGACCAACCAATCAACTGTACGTCTCAAATCTAAATTGTGTAATGCTGCAGGCAGCATTGTTAATCGAAGGACAGAGAACGTCATCAGCATACACCAAAATTGAACGATATTCAGGAACAAGGGCGATATCATTTATAAACATCTTCAACAAAAGTGGGCTTAGTATTGAACCTTGTGGGACACCGGATGTAATCGACAGCAGACTTGAAAAGAAATTAGTTTTTCATATAAAATAGAAAAATTAACAGTCAAACATTTTAGTGTTAGGAACCAGGATTTCGAGCAAGTATTAAACTCAACGTTTCTGTGACTACTACTTTATTAATCAATAATTAATAATTATAGAATCATACATCGGTTTTGGTTTACCTATATGCTAAATAAACATTATTTCAGGGCAAATTGGGGCATTGGCATTTTACAGTTTTTGACCTCAGGCAGTGTGATCTGCAAGGTAAGACGTTTGAACGAGTGGTTTTGTCGCGTGCGCGAATTTGTCGCGTGAGTAACAGAAGCAAATGTTATTGAACCGAAATAATGCGAATTATACAGATTTAGATTATAATTTAAATGCGTAAGTAATATAAGTTCACGTGTTGATATCACTCTGCCTAAGTATCAATTTTAATGCCTTAACATTAGAAAAATCAAGGAAACATAAAATTGTTGATTGTCTGAGTTCAATGTTCCGTCTTATTGATTCATTCAGCTGTAGCAGAGAGGTGACCGTACTATGTTTGGATCTAAACCCCAACTGGTCTACCGGAATTAAGTTCTGAGCATAGATAAAAGTCTGAATTTGATCAAACAGTAATTTCTCTGTGAGTTGGGATAATACTGGTAGAAAGACAGGCCTAATATCCTGTGGTCTAGGCCAACAAATCACAACTTAAAGATGCTCTCTTGTCAAACCAATGCCTAAAAGGTTTACTGCATTGATAACTACAAAAGGAAGATCCATCAAATATGAACAGTTATAAATATGTAATAATTTAATGATATATAGCCGTTTAAATAATTTTGCGGTGTTTGAATTTTGCGCTGCATACTTGCTTTATGTCACTAAGTATTTTAATGAATGCATGTAATTTTAATTATTTATTAGAGTACGGCCTCTAATGTTAAATGAATTAAATGAATGACTAATAACAACATCTCTCAACTGAACTTTGCTAAAATTTAAAGTTTTTGCAAAATTTGCACAGTGTTTGAATACTTTTACCGACCACTGCAAATTGGAATACAAAATATTAAATATTCGTCCCATGCCTAATAAGATAGCAAAACCATTTTAAGGGTGTGTGCGAAATGCGGCTAAATTTGTCTAAGTACCCAAATTATTTTGGAACCTTCCAGCATTGCACTGAAAAGTGAAACAGCTGATTTTCCTGTGCAAATTGAGATCTGATTCTAATTTTTGACATTTGACCTTGTCATTTACTTGTATGAAGGGAAAATTTGTTTTTAATCGAAGTCTATTTTTTAATTGAATGTTCCTTAGGAAATGGAGAGTACTTCGCAAAATATGCAAATGTTACTCTGAATCAGATAACTCTACTGCAACGACATTACTTACAACAATGAAAGTTACGTATATGTTAAAACGTTAGCCATTTAGGTATCTCCACCGACCTCTAATAAATGGACTGCTCAATTTGCTACCTCATGTGGGGCCAGTTATCCAGGACACAGAATACTTATTAGAAACGAGAGGGAATGTAGTTCCATCCTTTTTTGTTGTTCGGTATCTTATGGGTAAAATTGGCATTTATCCTAGACACAGAATGCTTATTCTAAAAGAGGCAGCAACATAAATGTGGTGCCATTCAATTTAATGCTGTTTGAGTAACATGCTCAGTCCATATTATAGACATTATCGACATCGTAATGGAAATTTAGTCATTTAGCCCTTTAGCCGCATTGTGCACACGCCCTAAGAGCAAATAAAAAGATCTTTCCACAACCGAACTTACCTGGTTTAGCATGTACTCCGCCTACAACACGAGTTTGTGTACTGTTGCTTAGTCCGCATTGATCTGCATCACTTGAAGGAAGAACATACCCCTCAGTTCTTGTTTCTACAGTCACCGCTGTTACTGATGGTGTAACACTTGCAAGAGTGGCACCAACCTCTATTATATCCCTTGGTGTTGGTGTGTTTTCACTACTTAAGCTAGAAAAATAAAAGACGCTAGCTGCGACCTCTCTGCTGGCCGGTGGTTGCACAGGTTGCACTAAAGGTTGCCCGCGTATAGGACAACAAATCTATGAAATTAAAATTAACAAAGAAGAACATAATATTAGGCTTCATAAGTACCAAAAAATTGCTCCCATTATAACCACAAATCGATTTACTTAGAAATTCGTCGAAGGTCATTTGTTTAGAACTTTTTCCCAACTGATAATAAAACTCCTCTATTAAGTAAGAGCACCCAGCAATATTCGTACATATCCCAGGTTGTTGATCTAATCCGAGGCAATTATTTGCTGAAAACCAAACAAGTAACAACCTATGTAGGGATTTAAAAGTTTAACTAAATCAAGGTAATTACAATACCTAAAACTCATCTATCAGAAAATTAAAAAAAATATTGGCCAATCGAGTTATTTTAGTTTCTTATATTTTTTGCTTTTATATATGTACGAAAATTCCCGTGGGGTTTGTTTTCGCCTCTTCTTTGCATGAATGTAGACCCACCGCCAAATATATGTATTCTCGGATCAATGCAAGGACAAGGTGGATTAGGGGTTGCACCCCCAGGAAGGCAAACTACAGGGAATATTGGACAAATTGTTGAGGGAGGCAATGTTACTTGAGTTGTGGTTGTTATGGGTGCGGTTGTAGTTGTTGTGGGAAGAGTAGTAGTAGTAGTAGTAGTTATCAGTGCAGTAGTTGTAATAGTTGTAGGAGCAACTGTTGTTGGAGGCGTTGTGGGTGAATTTGTAGTTGTTGGTAGTGTTGCAAAAGTTGGTGGAGTTAGGGTGGTGGTAGGTGTGGGTTGAAAAGTAGGAACAGTTTCTTGGGTTACAATAGTTGACGTAGGACGCGTGGTTCCTAAAGTTACCCCAGGTGGCAATGTTATAAATGGAAATGGCGTGGAACTAAAACCAAATTTTGGACAAACTCCTTTTAAATAAGCTAAATGCGAAAGGATCGGCCACAAATACAATTTAAAACAAATTTCTTCTAGAAACATTATATCAATCAAATACTGAAATCAATAACGATTTGTTTCTTCACTACTTCTTCACACTACTGTTTGAAGCTTATACGACCGTCACTTGCACATGACGCGACACAACTGCGCCAAATTCACTGGTCTCATTTGTTAAACCCAATTCGAAAGAAAATTCACAAAAAGGCGTTAATGCATTTTCCACCTAACATCCACAAATCAATACAAAAAGTCGATTTATATTTATGACGTTAATTCTGTGCGTCAATTAACTAAAGCATATTTTACGCACCGCTGTCTTTCCATTGTCAAACATTTACATTACTGCAGAGCAGCAGTTGTAGTACTGCTTTTAAAAAATAAGCGCGAGATCATAAATATACCTTTCAGATGGAAATAAAAATATGTGTAGTGATGGAAACAAAAGGCCAAAAAGCGACAAAATGTGGTTATTGGAGCAGTACACCTGCAGTGGTGCTTTTTATGTAGTCTTTCTTTGACCAATATGTACTTTAAATAATACATTCGTAAAAATTTTATACATTTGAAATTTATCGGGTTGATGTACGTATATGTACCTCTAATAACAATATCAAGAAAGCTCTTCTCATACTCTATTGACTGGATATAAAACAAATCCCGACAACCCAAAAAATTTTCAAAAAGAAAGCAATCAAGTGAATCGATGAATATCAAAAGGGTGTAAGACTAAAATCACGGATTTAGAGAAATAAAAAGAAACTGCAATTACTATAGCATTCGCAGATTTATTTGACCCGAGAATAAATAAGTTTAACCCAAGAGGAAATAAGTTTAATCTTTTGACAAATATATTTAAACCAACCTCAAATGAATATAAATAAAACGCAAATATATTTAAACCTCCTCAAGATTAATCTAAACCAATAGGTTTCCTACGTAAATCTTTACGAAATAAGTTAAAACTATTAGCAAATATATTTAAACCTTGGATAAATTTATTTATATAAACTAAATATTCCATCATAAGATACAGTGTGAACTCTATGTAGCGACACTTAAGGTACTGCGCATTTTTACAGACGTTATTGAGAGTTGTCGTTAAATGGAGAGAAGAAAAATCGATATGATTTTACTAGTAATAAAGTATAAAATTTATAAGCAACAAACATTAATATTGACACAAATAACAACGCTTATTGCGTATAGTCTGTTATCTTCATCTTCTTTTTTGCTGCTCCAGTATTTTAATTGTATTTTCTCATGTATTTTATTCATATCTTGGGATACTGTAGCATCAACTTGGTTATACAAAAAGTATTTTTCTAATAATTTCTAATAATTTCGCTGCTTGTTTAATGCTTGGAGGCTCAGGATCATCCGTCTTATCTTCTTCATCCTCCTGTTGTTGTTCCTCAGTTTTTCTCACTGAATCCAGAGTTTCTTAATCTGTAAATGAAGCTGTTGTAGCCAGGCTGTAGTCTATTTCTATGTAGGTTTGTAGGTTTTCAGTGAAATTTTGTGGCATGTTGAACTGTTCAACCCACTCAGTTAATGGAAGGTCATCTTCGTTTTCAAACTCTGGTCCCGTTTCAACTTCATCACTCGCAGAACTCGTACAAAGTCCAGCGTGAGGAAAAGAATGCTATATAGTTTTTACTATGTCACTTCTTCCCAGACTTTGGATAAAAAATTTACTGCATGCAGCATATTAATAGAAGTTTTACCCTCAGATTCGACCAGCTCCATCAATAGTTTCCTTCTGTAGTGACCCTTGAGACTTTTAATCACGCTTTGATCCACTGGTTGTAAAACACTAGTCATGTTTGGTGGAAAAAATGCCAACTCTATTTTTTGAAGGTTAGATTAAAGAGGGTGAGCAGGGAAGTTGTCGACCTTCGCAATTCTTCTTCAAAAAGTTGACTTGCTTTCCAGGCTGATTTATTGTCTTTATAGGTGACTGGCAATTATTTAATGTTCTTAAAATACCGCGGATTTTTTGATTTGCCTATCTGTGCCGTTCATATTAGCAGCTACAAGCACTGTGATACGCTCTTTGGAAAGTTTTCCTCCCACACACTTTTCTCCTTTAAATTTCAAAGTTTTATCGCGAGTCAACTTAAATAAAATTCCGGCTTCATCAGCATTTAAAATCTCACTTAATAACAATCTAAACTCAGATAACGATGAATGTGGTGTTGATTCCCCTGATTCAACACAGTTCAGTTTTATCAGTGTTTCAACTAGTGAAGTTGCTACGGTCATGGTATCAAATTTGTCAAAATGTGTGCATCTGCAATTCTTCAAAGTCTTACCCACATATGTAATACTTTTCTCATGAGCTCCTCTTTCCCGAGAGTCTGGAAGCTATCTAAAATTATTCCGGTACTAAAGAATCCAAGATCGCAGAGAACAGAATATCGCCCAATAAGTACACTACCCTTTCTTTCGAAAATTTTAGAAAAGTTGATATATGTACAAATTTCTCATCACCTAAGTCTAAATGGTCTATTACATAATTACCAATCGGGCTTTCGCTCTGGTCACAGCTTTGTTACAGCGTTACTTAAAATAAGTAATGATATTTCTAGGGCTATGGATAGAGATGAGCTAACCATTTCAAAAAACTTAAATGCTACTTTAGATTTTCTCCTCAGGCGGGGCGTCTAATGGGTAACTATCTTAACGGTAGGTTTCAATCAGTCTATGTTTGTGGCACCTTCTCGTCATTTTTGCCTCTTCTTGTTGGTGTACCCCAAGGATCAATCCTTGGTCCTTTACTATTCTCGATGTTTATTAATGACATATTTTTACAAATTAGTTCGTGTCACCTGCACCTTTATGTGGATGATGTACAGTTGTATGCCTCTAGTTCGTTTGGTCTTTTTGAGGACACTATCAGTCGTGTTAATGATGATCTTCAATCTATTTATTTATGGTCCGTAGCTAATGGGCTACAACTAAATTCGACAAAATCAAAATACATGATCACACATCGCTCCAAGCTTGATACGGAAGGTTTCTCTCCGGTTGTTATTAACAATACGGCTATTCCTCTAGTGGAATCAGTTAAAAGCCTTGGTGTCGTATTTAATAACGTTTTCACATGGGATCATCACATTAACTCAGTGGTGGGCAAAATTAATGGTACCCTTCGTTCTCTATGGACATCCGGCTTCCTTACACCGATGCCAGTGTGGCTGTTCCTCATTCGGTCTTTGCTTGTTCCTGTTCTCACTTATTGTTGTGAAATTTTTTGCAAACTGGGTTATAATAATGCAAGGAAAATTGAGGTTGTCTTTAATTCAATGATTAGATATGTATATGGTCTTCGTAGATTTGATCACCTCTCACAATATAGAAACTCAATCTTGGGATGTCACGTAATGGATTACTTGAACTCTCGTTCACTTAGTGTTTTGGCTAAAATTATCAAGTTTGGTCGATCAAGATCTCTTTGATGTACATATTTTCTCTAGGTCAAACAGAACATCCACCTTAATATTGTCCACTTCTCGTTTTTTAATTAGAAAATGTCTGTTTTTCAGCCATATCATCAAAATGTGAGATAATTTACTCTCCTCTATCAGGAATTCCATTCACTCCAGTAAA
>QYTT01091379.1:6801-30392 GCA_006980735.1 Dasypogon diadema
CCAACGACCTCCTTAAAAATACTGGAATAACATCAATACTTTAGGTCTTAAGGAAAAGAAGAAGAAGAAGTGGAAGCCTGTTTCAAAAATTCGTACTTTTAGAATTTGAACCATTTTAAGACGTTTTTTTATGTTTTTACTCATTCAAATCTCAAGACGTATGAGCATTCTAATACAAAAAGATTTACTAAAGGGTTATTAAAGACAAGGAGATTGGTTTCTATCAGCTGTTATATTTATTAAACTACATCAGTTTTCATAAAAAATGTAATAATTTCTGGAATAACACCAACAAATTCTTCCGTACAACTATTAACATACCAAAATATGTTGAAAATTGTCGTTTCGGAAAACTGTCTTTTGTCCAACTAATAAATTTTTCTTTTAGGTCTTTTTCCATATTACTCCAACAATTATTATAGCATAAAGATTAGTTGAAATACGATCAACCATTGCGTAGGTCTTACAAAGTGAATATATTTCTTCATCGTAATAAAGAAAAAGTGAAAATCGATAAATTCAATTATATCACCTTTATGAAAATGTAAAAAACGACCTATTAAGCTAAAATGAATATTTAGGGAACTGACATTTTTAAATACGGTAAATTTACAACAAACTTTTAGTATTTAATACCACAGTAAGGTCTTGAAAATCCAATCTTTAATTAATGGATTTAACTTCTGCCAGACTAATTTTTGAATTAATTTATCTTTCGATATAAAACTTAAGGCTATATTTGCCTATTTTATGGTAAGTTTCGTTATTCTTACAAAATCTATACCGATATCACACTAAATTTAGGCCCTAAATTTCGCCTAAATTTCGAGGATAACCCTGCCCTGCTACAGGGCAGCACTGCTTACGCAGAAAGGATCTTGAGAAGGAGAAAATTGAGAATTTTTTATATTAACCGACAGAATATTGCAAGTTGATCCGAGTTGTTGTACGATACGAAAGAAAATCCCGAACGCGAGTATATTTTCGAAAACGTTACCTTAAAATGTAAAGCAATTTACAATAGTTATCATGATTTATTTCATTTTGTTTAATATTATATAAATACGTAAGTTACAGAAAATTTAGGAGTTGAGTATAAGGAAATTACGTGAACCTTTGACTTTATTTTATTTCACATAATTAAAGCTAAAACTGTAACATCCGTTTTATTCTCAGAATAAAAACGTCCTTTTGAAAATCAGATGCGCCTAAATTCATATTAAATCTCCCTTTTCTTCAACACATTATTAACTTTCATCTCAAAATCAAATCAATAAACACTTTCCCTTAATTTTCCATATTAAACTCAACGATTTGGAAAAATAATCACCGATATTCGATTTCGACTTGTATTTCACAAAACCTTTCTTAAAAAATTATATCTAAAATTTCTTTTGAGAACAAAACATAATCCGGTCCATCGTTCCAAAATCTATTATTGTTACAACGAAAGTGCCATTTTTTTCTTGTTTTTGCATTCTAAAAATTTTCAACTTAACCAAAGGTTTACTTGCGCTTGCGTATAAAATTTCAAATCATCTGAAATAATTTCATATCTTCCCCAAACGTGAGAAATATTTTATTTTTTTAACATTCACCACAGCAGCGCTCTTGTTTACTTATGTGATCTGGATATGAATCCCTAACCTCTTTAGTCCTTTTGCCTACCCTCCATATATTCAGCTATGTGCTGCCTTACAGCATCACAATTTCCTGTAACATCGCAATGGGGCATTTTGCTATTTTGTTAGTTTTTTTCTTGTTTTTAAAGGAAACACTCGTCTTTAGAATTCACTTTAAAACAATGTGAGTGGTGTAAATAAAAAGTTTGTTTCTCTCTCTCTCTCTCTCTCTCTCCCTCTCTCTCCCTCTCTCTCTGTGACTATATGAAATAGAATTTAAAGGCTATATAATCTTTAATTTATAATGTTTGAACTTACGAAGTTATACAATATTAGTCAAAGTAAAAACTCATGATGATTTGGTCAATTTTTGACTGTGTTAGTTCAATAATGCAAATATCTTTGCCTTCACCTTTTTTTAAATCAGAGCGAACCTATTAATTTTTGGTTTTCATAACGATGAATGCAGTGTACAACTCTAGTCATAAAATATCACTATTTTTATTTTGTTTTCTTTAGAAAATATAATTTTATTATCCACTATTGCGATCTATTGATTAGTACGAAGGAAAGAACTGAGCGGAAAGAAAAGATGTATTCATCAACAGGTTCGAAACTCTAAAAGGTTTCGATAACTACGAATGGCTTTATCTTGAGAATTACAAAATTCTTCACTAAATTTCAGTTGTTTAATTTGGGGAAATTTTTTGCATATTGGTAAACATACAGGTATCCTCAAAATAATCTTATATTCAACTGAAATAAAAAAAAACATTTTTGGCAGGTCTAAAAATCAGAGAGTACTCCACAAAAGAAACTTATTCATCACAAATGACTTGTTAAATAAAACAAAGACAAACGTAAAGTATATACGAAATCGTAACCCTTCGTTAACAATTTGTAGACTTGATTGCGTAATTTTTTCAATAATTAAAAATTAAATATCTAACTTAAACTGATAATTTATCTCGAAGTAAAATTGATATAGATTGAAGAAAAGATATTTTCTACAGCAAAGCAAAGAAGATGTTTGTATTAATTTAGTTTTTTTATTGACTAATGTAATGTATGTATATTAAAAAATATATAAATGAGAAAATTTTATGAACTAAATTTTGATACTTAAAAGCGACAAATAAGTAACTTATTAAATTCTGATGTATCACACTAAATTTACGTAAAATGTTTTATGTTAATGCGAACTCTTGTAAAAGTCTGTTAAAAAAAATAATAATAAATGGTATGAGAAGCTAGAAAAAAGAAAGAACATTTTTTCTAAAAAAAAACATTTGAAAAATGCAAAAAATTGTGACTAATTATTATTATTTTAAGTCTGTTGTTTGTAATAGCGTCGTTATTATGTAAAAGAGTCGGTTATGTTGATAAAAAAATATAATACTAAGAGAAGAAAAGAAAATGAGATAAATTATGTATAATATATTATATATAGATATGTTCGGGCATATGTAAAATGGGTCGACAGGGCATTTTGCTGTTAAGAATGTTTACTATAAGAAAATTGGTGACAAATATAAACGCGCATGTTGTGTGTAAAGTAGAAAAGGCACTTAATAAAAAAACAGTTAACTTTATTTTTACTAGTAAAACAAAACAAAAAATCGATGCAATTTACTACTCAAATTTAAAAAGTAAACAAAAATACAGTTCTCTATATATAGAGAGAGAGAAAGAAAAATAACAAGTGGAAAAACATAATTACTATTGTAATAAATATGTTTTAGTGCTGTAAAGTGTGTAAAAAATAGGTTAAAAAATATGCTGTTTAAGTAATACGTTTATTTAAATGGAAAAACTGAAAATTTCAGAAAACTATCCGAATATTTATGTTTTGTTTTATCCGAAATTCCTTTTCGAAAAATCTGAATTAAAGTAACTTATGTATCTAGTGAAGTAATTATTTAATAAATTATAACTTAGCTGACTATAAAATTTTATCGAGATTCTCAAATTTGAAAAAGTGGCAAGGAGAGTTTTAAAACAAGAAGAAACACTATTCCGAAGTTCAGATTTCTCTGGTATAATTTGGTATCATTTCATTTTAACCACAATTTTATTGTAAACAAAAAGCTAAACTAAGCCTTAATAACAATACTCAAAAATATTTAGAATGAACTGAAATCAGTGAGAGATGCATTCAAAAGATTTATATTTCAGTGCGCACCGGAGATGAAACCGAATAGAATTTACGTTCAACCCCGCCCCTGTTTTTACAGAGGAGGAAATTTTGAAAGTAAAAAGTTGAAAAGAATTAGTTTATATTTAAATAGTTAACATGAATAGTTGCCTAATTAAAGAATCTACTTAAAACACGCTTAATTAATAGAGATGAGCCGAAATGCTAAAACATTGGTTTTATATAGGATACTTATAGGGAATCGTGCTAAGGTTTTTTTTCATTAATGAGATAGGAACAATATTTATGAATAGAAAAAAAAACAAATTCCCTCTTTTATCACTGAGGGTGACATAAATTCAACAATTTAATTATGTAGCTATAAAAAAAAACGAAGAACGTGAACTAGTGTATATTATTGAAATTTGATCTTATGGGAAATTTTTTACTTGAAAGATACTAGAAAAGGAAATACTATAAATTTTAAAAATGTGGTAATAAAACTTTATTGAAAATGTGAATGTGAAACATTTGATACAATTGTTGTTGTTGTATAGATGGTAAGAATGTATTTGTTGGTTTCTTTTATAAGGACTAAAGGGTAAGGATGTTTTAATTTTTTTTATGTGTGAAGGTAATTAAATAGATATTTATAGTGAACGTTGCTTAGATTGTAAAATGTTGTTGAGTATTTAATAATAAGTAAAAAATATAAGTATGTGTTACTTAACAATTATTAACAAGGTATAAATCTGGAGTATATTCGATTAATTTCTATTTTTTATTCAAATTCAGCATTCAACATTATATTTATGAATTCGTACTTCGTTAAGATTTTGTTGGTTTCCAGAATAATTCCGACTTTTCAAGATATTAGCTGATAATACCTAAAGCTCATAGAAAGAAACCTACTGTTCAGAATATTCAATCTTTCCGTTGACTTGAAAAGAAGTTTTAGTGGTTCCTGTTGCAAAAAATACCTCTATAATCGAGCCGGGCGACTTTAAACGATTTTAGATTTCCTATCAACACATCTGGAAAAAGGTCGTGGTCACACAAATTGAAGATATATTATATATAATAATAATAATTTTCTCCAGAAATTTGCTACGCAGACCAAAACTCCATGATTAAAGCACTACTGTTTTTCTATTGTTTTTTATTAATTCTGCCGTATGCTGTTTCTTAATCGTCTTGCATATTATACAACTTCGAAGTAAAATTCAGTAACAAATTGATTGCGGCTCTCGCTTTTTTTCTATTTAATGTAATATCCAGGATGGCCCGGAATTAATGCTGAAAATTCAAAGGATTGATAGTAGACGTAATATACAGTAGAAAACTTCATATGACTATGGGCCGAATTCGGCTTTATTTTCGAGATATGGTGGATTTTATGTTCTGCATGAATTCGGGTACCTTGGCTTACATTTTTTGCCATATTATAAACCAGATCAAAATCAAGAGCCAATTTCAGCGCCAACCAAATCAAAATCAAGCACGCCTACTTAAAAAACAAGACCAACCAAATCAAAATCAGCGTCAATTATTTCAAACTTCGATAACAACCAGTTTTGCATGTTAAAATGGTGCATACTTGCATAATTGTTTAATTTCGTGAATAATTTGTTATTTTGTTTTTTTTTTGTTTTGTAAAATTTAGAAATTGAATAAATATACTCTAGATCTGCATGAAAAACACCAATAATTGTAAAAAAAATATCAGAAATAAAAAAGGTAATTTCCTGGATTTAAATTTTCTATTTCAATGGCATATTGGAAAGCTTTCCCAGATTTTAAAAACGAAAATTTCTCTTCATACATTTTATTTTTACGAGTTAAAATTTAACAAAATCAAATTAGAAAAAAAAAGTTGTTAACTTGTGAAAAACAACAATTTAATCGGCCCAGGAAATGCAAGGAAGTTAGTCACATAAAATTACCTTAAAAACATTTTTCTGAAATTATTCAAAATTTCAAAATCGTCGAGAAAATCACTGATCCCTCAAAAATCTTTTATATATTTCGTAGTATAAACTTTTTCTGTATATGTTTTAATTGCCTCCAAATTTTTTATTTATTCATAAAATAAAATTTACTAATACGTAAAACTGATTTCTCAACATTACGAGCATTTTGTCAAACTAGCAATATTTCAAAGAAATCTGAATTTCGAATAAGACAACGTTAAAAAAGAGATACATGCGAACATCATTATAGTCAGCGTGAAACGCACATAGTTATTTTAATATAAACAAAAAAAAAATTTAGTGTAAGCCACTAAAGGTAATTATACTATAAACGTATGTGTAAGTAAAACTTAAAACTAAGAAAATTGTAGAATAAAAGAATTTATAAAATTACGTTAAGAAAAATGATTAAAGAAAAACCTAAAAACCTAGAGAAAGTTATGAAATGGAGTGTAGGTATTACTTATTTTGCAATTTACTAGAAACCAAAAAAAAACTTCAAATTTGAAAAAAACCCAAGTATATGTATGACTTCTTATGTCTTTAGTTTGAATACTTTGCGAAGTGAAAACATAAGGACTTGCATACGTTATTATAAAAAAAAAGATACTAAAATCGTTTAAGAAATCAAGAAAAAAAATATAGAGAAAAAAACTGAAAAATCCTAGCTAATTCAAATAAAGATGAAAAAAATGAGATAGAGGTAAAATGAAAATGGAATGTTCTGTCTAAATAACAATAAAATGAAAATTTAGATTAAAATTGAAAAATAGAATGTACATACATAGGGCCTATTTTGAAATCCCAAAAATTGATAGAAATAAAACAAAAATAGTAAGAGCAAAATAGTGAAAAACGAATGAAATGGAAATTCTTAACTAGAGGAAAACACGATAACATAATGAAAGTTTGCCAAATAGTTAAAAAAAGGTCATATTATCTTGGCTAGGGTAAAACAACCTTCCTATAATAAGGTTTTAGAGAAATGCATAAATATTTACTAAAAATAGAAATTTAGACTATTGAAGAACCGAAATTCATAAAATCTTTCGCACTGAGTTCAGTTCGTTTTGCAGACAGTACCAAAAACTATATAATTTCCATTTCTACTGTTTATTTTTAAACTGACGTAAACACAACTAAAATACAATTGTTGTTTATTAAATATTTAAAAAAACACCAGGCACATACAATAGTTTTACAAATTATTACTTTTTTCTGGATTTAAAGTCACAATATTACAAATTTTATTTACTGAAAGAAACCCAACTGCCTAACAAATATCTTAAAATCTAAATTTTTATTCATTGACAGAAACAAAACTGATTAATTATAATTAAAGAAAAACATGTAAAAGTAACGAAAAAGAATTTTGTTAACATTGTTTTAACCAATGGAAATCGAGAAAAAAATCCTAAAAGGGTACCTACTTTGAAAATAAGAACTAAAGAATGTTATTTCATGAGCTAGGAACATAAAGAGATGTTATAAAATACGGAAAAAATGTAAAAATTATAATATGACAAGATACTTAAAAACATGTTAATAGCCAGACCTAGGAAACTTTAAAATGAAACAAATTCCGATGATACGTTTTGAATGTATGTAAAAAATAAAACAAGAAAACAATTGTGTGCCTGTATGATTTGTCTGTGTGTAGATTTCGTTATAAAAAATAAACAACCAAAAAATTAACTGAGAAAAAAGACAAACATTAAGCGAAATATTTTGAAGATTTTTGTTTTTTGTGCGTGAATCTGAGCATGCGTAAAACTTAAGTGAACAACTGGATTATGATAAAATTAAATGAAACCATAAAATGCAAACACTTAAGGAGAAATATTAATATTTGAGGAAAAATATTAAATAAAAAAAACTATAGAAAGAAGTAAATTTACAATAAGGTATAGAAGAGGCACTATAAATATACCTAAGATGAAATATGTAAGTGTTGGTTCGAAATTACAAAGAATTAAAATGTTAGAAAAAAATTTAATCCGTCTTTTTCTATATTGAAAATGTTCATCTTTTGTTCCAACTTTTCATTTTCGTCCTTTCTTAAAATACAAGGGAATATCAACAAAACAATATTAACAGTTATGGCAAGGCAATTTTTAGTAAGACAAAGCTCATTTTGGTTAAAAATATATGTTGCTATTTAAATTATTTGTAAATTTACAAAAATCCATGAAACCCTAAATGAAATTTTCGCAGCTTGCAACTATATTCCTAAATAACAGAATCACTATGAAATGAGAACGTGAAGGCTTCATTTGGAGAGCATTTTCAAATGCTTTAACTATAGTCGCTGCCTTCGGGACCATTCTTGTCCCACCGCCAATAGTTGTTTTAACCGGTTTGCATCGGAATTCGAATTCCCTAACTTCGACGTTTCTATTTAAATAAAACACTCTATCAATCTGCCCATGGGACCCGTCTCTTTAAAATGATGTGCAAACTTCCTAAGTCCAGTAGCCAGAAAAACTAACCATCTTAGTATTTCTCGCTTCATGCTTAAAACTTTTTTTCAGGTCGGCCAGCCTAATTCTTTCCTTAGCCTATTGGAAAGTTGTCAGACAACCACCAATTTTGTTGCATCTTTATAACTCATTTCTCGGTCAGGTCCCTCATCAAGCCTCCCCCAATGATAGATCATTTCTGGGTTTTGGAACTCCATAACCGCCCACTGTCTTGCTAAGTTGTCGGCTATTTCGCTCCCTTCGTGCCCTATATAAGCTCTAATCCAACAAAGGCCACCTTATTTTCCAAAGCACACCAATTGAGTTTTTATTCAAATTCCATCGCTAGGGATGAATTCACCTTTGAATGCATGGATCCCCAACCAAATCGCTTGATTGATCTCCTCGCATCTGGCTTTCCCTTAAGTAATTTAACACTTTAGGTACTACTACATATATTGAGAAGAGTAGAGGACCCAGAATAGAACCTTGTGGGATGCTGCTGCTAACGGTAAGTAGATTGGAATATTTGCCACTCTATAAAACATTAAACAAGTATAATCTAATCATCTTACAAGCTATACTGCTGAAATTGAATTGTCTGACGAGTTTTTCTAATAAAAGTGATCAAAAGCCTTGGAGTTGTCTAAAAGAATCAGAAATGTTAATTTATCGTCATACATAGCTTCGAGAATGTCATCGGTAATTTTTGGAATGACTGTGGTGCAGCTGCGAAATCTGGTTAAATAGAAGTCGTTCAAATGCTTTTGAAAAGGAAAGAAGAATCGCTATTAGACAGTATTCTCAATCTTAGGTAGTGGCAGAATTTTGGCCAACTTCCAGGTCGATGAAAAGATTAAAGATGTTGTGGCACTGTTAATGGCATGGATGTAATTTTTTTGAATTGCGGATTTTCATTGTCAAGGCCGATGGCATTTAATTTAACAGAAAGAAAAACAACTCTGGTAATCACTAGCACCGGAATGCTTACCTGCCAAAATAGAGAAATTGGTCGAGTTGATGAATTGGTGATTCAAAATATCGAGATCCCGGGAATAGTAAGGTTATTAGATTTTCCGATTCCAATATGTTTCAGATTTTGCCATAGTTTTTGACTGGGACGAGTCACTTCGAATTTGTTTTTATAAAAATTTATTTCTTAGCATCTAATAGCGCAACTAGTTTGGTTTCGTAAAATTCGAGAAGAGTACCAAAGATGGCTGGTACGGAACTGTTTCCATCCCCTATAGGCAGTATTTTTCTTTATAATTAGACTTTTAATTTTGTCGGTGAGGTATGGACATTTCGGATCAGTAGTATGCCTAGATCTTAATAAATTTTCCGTGGAAAATGAAGTTCGTCATGTAAATGCCCAATAAGGGTACGAAGTTTTGTCTCATCCACCATATTCCCGTGACCTTTCTCCAACAGATTACCACCTCTTCCGTAGCCTAGAGGATTACCTCAGGCAGAAATGTTTCCGTAATGACGTGGAGGGAAAATCTGCCTTTGAGGACTTCATCAAAAGTAAAAGCCCAGATTTTTACACAACAGACATAATTATTGGCCTTATAACTCGTTGGGAACAAACCATCGAATCAAATGGAACTAATTTCAATTGGGTTCGATGGTCGGAGATCTTCTTTTAACATCTCAAAATCGAACATTTCGTATGCAACAAGAGAAATTCCTCCTTGCGTCTCCTCTGAAAACAAATGCCTTATTACCTTCATAAATAAATACAAAAATTTTCTTTGGTAAATATTGAAGGTAGTCTCTTTCGTTCGGTTTTACACCAATTCCTCCAATGTGTGTCCTTCTGACAAACTTTCCTATTAAAAATGTGAAAATTCTGCATTCAAAATGATGTCGTTTTGTAGAGAAAAATGCCTGGTAAAAAGAACGAAGTGCTGATTTTAAACACAGTAACGATTTTCCTACACTTGCCAGACTCTCTCGTCCGAGAGAGTCTACTGTGACCTTAAGTTCAGTAATAAAGCGGCCGATGTTATTGAAAACCCTGAAATTGCAAGGAAAATCAGATGCACGGATTTAATATCTAAAACCTGAGTTGGGTCCCGTGTAAACGCATCCCTTGCACACAACTCCACCAAAACTCCTTACGAACCTGAAAAACTGTTCGCATCTGGTCCTAACTTTGTCCAAAATTCCTGCAGTCATGAGGACACAAATCAATGCCGTTGCACGGGCGGAAAGTGGAATCGAGGCTCCGCCAGCCTGCATGATGTCTAAGAATAGCCCCAGCTGTGGAAATTATTAATAAGCCTCGAACGTAATCGAAGCTAGGAAAGCCTCCAAGAAAACATCAGTTATTACCGCATCATCCCCAATTATTCGTTTCGCATAAAAACTTGGGTTTGAGTAAGCTCACGCCACCGGTGGAGCTTTCCCATGGAAACCACCCCGAGAAGTTGGTGGCATCGCTACAGGCGGAACAACATCAGAAGCGAGTGAGTCGTTGAGGGAGAAGGTTTACTTCAGACTTGGCCGGGGGCAGTGAATGCTTAATTCAGTGTTGCGGTCGGGTTCTTTGCGTTTTTGTTAAAGTGCACGAGATGTTGGGATGCGTAGAACGGGTTTCGTTCGGCCTGTTCACGTGTTTTGTTTTGAGTGCGTTTGCTTCCAACGGTCATTTGAGTTCTGACGACAAGCCTGACGGGTATGCAATTTCAAAACATCCGAGACAGGAACCAGCTTTGGTGAACAACCCCGAAGGGAAATTCTACGGTTCGTATGCCAACTTAGCAAATGCAGCTGTGTGCGGTGAAATTGGTTATTCAAATTCCAGGCCAGAAGAGGCATCGGCGAAGTGTTTTCCTACTGAAGCAAAACGGAAACGAAAGGTACATCATAGCTGGTGAGGAGCGTCCAGCCACCAACAAAACTCGCCCATATCCCCGTCCAAGATTTTCGGTATCAGGCAGTAAGAAATTGCCCCTTGACCCCACCATTTACGCCTGCCGCGATAAATTCAACAACGAGTGCTGGACCAAGGCCAGATTATTTCGGAACAGGGTCGTAAATCAATTGGGAAAATCTGTGGAAAAGATTGTGCACGAGCCGAACTACTACAACGTGGATTTTGATGGATGGCCAGGAATGGGTAGAACTATTGCTCCGTACTGCCTGATTCAGCAAGCCGAGGTGCAGGTATTGCGACGCAGGGATCCCCGCATCAATAAGCACCACCTCGGAAAATTGTTCCCCAAACAGAAGCTGTTCAGAAAAAAGAAAAATTCTTGTGCGATTGTTTCAAGCGCCGGTTCCCTTATAGGCTCCAATCTAGGAACTTTTATTGGTAAGTTGAGAATTATTTCAATTTGAGATGAGTCCGTCTACCGTTTAACACCCTTTGGATTTCTTGAGTAATTTTGTGAAATTGTTACATTTTTCTCTCTTGTTTTTGATATCTGAATTCTTCAGTAGTTAATATTAGTTTTTAGACAGTAATTTTTTAACTGTAAGCTTACTAATTTCCGTCTTTTTTGTGCCAAGTGAGTTTTTCACGCGAAAATTGAAGCTTGCTGAATCTGAGGCTCGTGGTGCTTCCCGTATTCCCGTAAAAGAAGCCCTTCTAGTGTAAAATATGGGTTGTCACTAGAAAAGTCGTCTCTGTAATAGAAGTTATGTTCCTGTAGGTGTTAGATTGTCACTGGTAGTTAAGCTATTGTTGTTGTTGGTGCAGATGCATGGTAAACATAGCTACGAGCTCAAACATGGAAATGTCTTCCGCTTTCCATTTTTTTTTTTTTGCATCAAGACAACAACCTAAGACCTTGCATCGACAGATGTCAAATAAATCCGTAGGGTCTCCTTGCAGTTCGCAGTAGATCGAGCTTTACGGTAAGCTAAATCCAAAAGATGCTCTTGATTGTTATTTGGTTTCGGAATCATAGCCCTAAATCCAACTCTCATCACTCGTAATCGCTTTGGATAAGGAACTCTCGTCATCAGATTCAACTTATTTCAGCTCAGTACAAATCTTAATCCTTGACTACTTTTGATCAGTAGTCAACAGTCTTGGAACAAGCTTGGCTGCAATGCGACACATAGCAATTCCACTAGAGTCATCAGCAAAACTATGAATTGGATTGGAGATAAGAGATCATTAATGAAGAGGAAAAAGAGAGAGAGGGAGCAGCACAGAGCCCTGAGACATGCCAGCATTGATGCTGCAAGCGTTGGAGATGATGCTGTGTCCAAAGCAACACGTGTGGAACGATCAGAAAGGAAACTACCAACACAAGTAAGGAGAGAAGAGTTGAGACCAAATGCTAGAAGTTTGGCTAAAAGAGTAGAGTTTCAGGCTCTATCAAAGACCTTTGAGATATCTGACGCCACAACCCCGGACTCACCGAAGCTATGGAGGCAATGATACCAATATATAGAAAAATACCTTTAGAATGTGATAAATGAAATATTTTGCTCAGGCATTTTTCCAAAGAAGAGGCGCATCCCTTTAAAAGCAGGGCAGAGATACCATCAGGTCCGGCAGCTTTAGACACATCAAGATTCGCAAAAATCTTAAAAGCCCGAAAAGCCGCTTCTTTGATCCTCATAGCAGTCTTATTTATAATCCTCTGTACACTACGCATTCTTATTTGGCCTAAAGGTTTTGTGGCTATGAGGGATGAAGGCATACATCACGAACCAAATAATGTTGGTTAACGCTTCGCAGCAGTACTCTATATTTTTTTTAGGCAAAACATGTAACTGCAGTCAGTGCAGTTAACTTCCTTCATTTCTATCAACTTTCTATATAGTACAATACATTGGATTTTTTGGATTCAAGATTAAAATGTTGCATTTAACCTAATAAGGCACATGGTCGAGGTCATCATTAATATTACGTATAACATCATAGATATCGTGTTTTTGTTTAGATAAATAAAGCTGTGCATCATCAACATATTTCATCATATTACAATGAAAGTTCAAATCATCCATGTCATCAACATACAATGAAAACAGTAGAGGTTCCAAGATTGAACCCTGTGGAACATCAACACGCAACATAGTAATATAATTTCACTTTGTATTTTTGAGACTAATTTTTATAATGTTTTAATAAAGTGAGCCTATGTATATGCGTAAAAATATTTTTTTCACTTCTCAATCCCACAGCCCTATGCTTTTCCAATATTTTAAGTTCCTGGAAAATTAGTAAACTATATCTTTCTAAAAAGTATTTCGAATGAGGAGATACAAGATTCAGAAATGAATCTTAAAGGGAAGCCGGAAGCGTACCAGAAACACAAAAGTTACGAAAGACTAATGAAAAGTGGCAGGGCAGTGCATAGTTCAGGTTATAGTCCGTATAGTATTCTGAAGGATTACAGAAATTATCGCTTGTAAAAAAATCAGTTATAAAAAAAAGAATAAATCAACAAATTTGCAAAAATAACGATATACTAAATGCGTAGAGAGGTTAAGTGTTGGAAATGTGATATGCATTTCGTATCTTCGAGATACATTGTAAATAAAACTCTGGTGTATATATATATATATATTGGACAAGTAGCGCAAGAGAATAAATAACAAATAACCGTTGACATGTTGATAGAAAATTTAATAATCTTCATTTATCTATTCATATGCTCGCTTCAAGCAAACACAAAAGAAAGGAATCCACTTATTGTGGCCTCGTAATTCGTTCCTTATTCAGTTTGCTTAAAGTTAACGATCTCCGGAGCAACACAAATCTTTTCATCACATATTTTTGTGGGATAAGTTACTTTGGTGAATCATTCATAAGCGCCCAAAAAAAAACTTCTTAAAAACGACGGGTTATGAGTTTCTAACAGTCAGTGTGAGTTAACATCTCCAGTGTTGTGGCTTTCATCTCCAGGAATCATTTGAAAGTCAAGGAACGGGATACATGAGGTTCTTAAAGGTGTCAACAATTACTATTGTTCCTTGCGGTTTGTGATTCATTCCTGTTGGCTATTGTTCCTTATGTGATTTATTTGGATCAAATTTTGATAATTTCCGACACTTTGCGGCGCTTTAATTGCGTACACGTTAAGTTCGTGAAATTGATTTGTATGCAAAGCTGACGTCTTTGGGAGATATAAGTGCTGCTTTTAATCTTTGATAAATTGTGCCTGACCAAAAACTGTACTAAGAAATAGGTGTGAAAAGCGGAATTACCCAAGTTTTCTTTATCATCTATGTTTAGGTGGTGCAGGTTTAGTTGCGTTCGTATTTCAATGACTCACATTTGTTGCAGAATTTGTGTATTTTTCTTTGAGATAACTTTAAAATTTGGTAAATAGAATTTCGGTTTGGCCCATTTGTGCATATCAGATGTTTTTTTTACACATTAGTTTGGTTTCTCCGATTATAGGATGTCTTCTTTAATTGAGCACGAGATTTTTCATATTTAAAGGCAATAATAGTATTAAGACATTTAATGGGAGATAATGTGATTACAGTAGCCTATTATGAAGCACATGAATGCAATATATTGAAATAATTTATAAATTTAACTTTAATCAAGCGAAGATATTTTATTTGAAACCAAGTTGCCGACTTTATTTTACCAAAAACTAACCCTGTTGAAATTTAGATACCACAGTAAATATCTAAACATCATTCATCATGTTTTCTTCCATCTCAACCCATTTTTTCTATGTTGAATTATATTTTCACTAATATTAGGGTTTTCAGAAATTTATGATTAGGAAGATTTTGAATCTTAGAGACGTATTCGAGGTGGCACTTACTGAAAACTAATTTTATCTTACTAATACCATCCTTTTTTTCACACTAAAGCCTCGCCAGCAAAAGGACTGTAAAATTCAACACGAAAAATGTAGCTGATGCTATAAAGTAGTTATTGTAAAGAAACATCTTTATATAATCGCGGGTACATTGCAAGCTCCAAATACTGAGCACTCTTTTTTTCAAATCCAAATTCAAAACTCTACACGATTAAGAACAAAACCTTCTAAGTATATGAAGGAAAAAATTAAAAGTAAAAGAAATTACAGGAAATTATTCTTAAAATGTACCAAGAACTACTATACAAGAAAGTGACCAACTAATACACACTGTTTCAGCACAGAACTAAAGAAGAGACACACTCACATTTGAGTGATGAAAATTACTATATTCAAAGGTTATTAGAGGAACAATAAAAGCTCTGACTTATATCAATTTTATATCAGTTGGAATATATGATGACGGAATAGGAAGTAAACGGAGAGTCCCGTATATTTTCGATACAATACAATTAATTTGATTCCCCCGCGTAAGAGTTTTATTAAATATTAGCTTGCACATCCCCTCATCTTCCCCTCCTCCCATCTGCTTCCCATCTCCACATTTTCCCATACTCTCATCCCCATCTTCCCATTCTCCCATCCCGCCCCAATCTTCCCAGCTTCTCATCTCCCATATCCCCATTTTCACATCCCCTCATCTTCCCATCCAGCCATCTTCTTCTCATCTTTCACTCTTCCAGTCTTCCCATCCTCCGTGCGATGTTTGTTTACCTCCAAAGTTCTCTAATTTTGTTCCATCCAACTTCACACCCTAAATATCAACCGATCTTAACCAAATTTCTTTTGTTTCAAGATGGACCTTTATCTCTTTGAGTAACTCTCGTTTAACACGAAATTTTGTACCGTATTATATCAATCTCTTCTTCCCTCGTTTCTTTACGACTAAGCTGTGATACTTGCACAATAGGGTTGTCTCCTGAACTTAAGCAATACCTTAAAAATAAGAACTGGGCTCAAGCCTTGGATATCTTTTTTTCAGTTTGTATATCAATCTTATGGTGCAAGGTGTAAATACATTTATATGCTGGTGATATGCAGGTAGACCTTAGCAGGCCGATTAGATTTCTCGAAGATAAGGATCGTGAGGAACGGTTTAACCCTTAACCCACAAAAATCTCAGCATTTAATGGTTTATATGCATGAGTTGGACAGAACTACACCGATCCAACTGCATAATTTGAGTAAAAGAAATGGGAAATTAACTTCTTGTATACAATATGCTGGGAAAAGCTAACGGTAAACTTAGACGGTTTTGTCATATATGCAATAACATGTTTGTCAATCACTCAAATGGAAATTCCGCACTTTCATATCAATCCAACCCCTCTCAGTAGCTTTAAATTCATTTCTTGTGTAATGGATCTTAGCTTCTATTTATCTTTTTTATTAATGTACTCCTTGAGTCTTGGCATTAACAAAATAGATATATTCTTCTCCTGTTTGCTAAGCCATATAACATTTAAATCAATTTCACAAAACTTACACGTAGTGTTTGTTTTGTGCGCAAATATTTTCTTAAACTGTTGACATTTCCTTCTTCCGCTTTTGAAATACTTCCCTAGAGGTGATCTAATCAACATTAGGATGATCCCATTATAAATAACTAATTTCTTTTTTATTTTAATATACATTTCAGATGGCCACGACATCGTAATGAGATTCAATCACGCCCCAGTCGAAGGATACGAGACAGATGTTGGCAGTAAAACGACAATCCGCGTTGTCAATTCTCAAGTAACAATAAAAGTCATGCGATAATGACTTTCTTGCTAAAAAAAATTTTCATTATTTAAAACTTTTTTAATGTTTAACACCCCGCACCAATTTATTCTTGAAAAGCATTTGTTTTCGCACTATTTTGTGCCAGTTACATCCTTGACTAGGCTAATTGTAATGCTGAGTACGCTGATATCTGAACGTAGACAGGCCTGCGGTTTACAGAAATTCATCTGGCATGCAATTATCTTATATGGGATCGTAACAATTGTCCAAGATTATTACTATTTTTCGTATTATTTTTCACACAATAAAAAGCTTTGGCATGTAAACAAAATACACTTCTTACCCATGCAATGGGCAATTAAGCTGTAAATTTCATTTTATGCCTTTGAAAGTGAGTGACAGTTTATTTGCTGCAGTGAATATCTTTTATACACTTCCAGGTTGTGACTAAATCCGAGTTCGACTTTGTCGGCTCAGATATTTTTAAAAACGTTACAATAGCCGCTTGGGATCCTGGCAAGTACAATGGAACACTTGAAGACTGGCTAAACAATGCCGATTTCGATTTGTTTACCAATTATGAAAAGTTCCGGAAGAAATATCCGCAGACGCCTGCATACCTTATAGATCCACATTCAGTCTGGCGACTATGGCAAGCACTTCAAGTATACACCCGATTCCCAATTAGAAAAAATCCACCTAGCTCTGGATTCATAGGTAATTAACTCATCCATAGCGATTTGCAAGGGTTGTTCCTAAACTTTTACAGGCATTGCCTTGCTTCTTCCTTATTGCTATGAATTGAATGTAATCGAGTACATTCCATCGACAAGGCTAAATGGATTGTGCCACTACTATAGTAAAGAGGTAGGTAATAAAGTTAATAACTATATTTTAATTCTTAGTATAGTTTAGTGCGCTTATTTAGTAGATAGAGAAGTCTAAGGTAGAAGGGTGCAAAATCTAATTGAAATTATTTAACCCTCTAGAGTGTCCTGCTATATTTTTTAGGACTTTCCTCTTGCTGATTAAAAATGGATCTGATGATAATAACGAGAAATTGAAAATATCAGTATTTGATTTTTTTTGCTATATTTACGAGAATGATCCTCTATGAAATTTGTAAAACCTTTAATAACATTTGTTATTATAATGGATCTGATTTTTTTAATTGAATATTTCGAGATAGCTCCACGTTTCGAAGTCCCTAGAGTCCGAATTCATCGTTTTTAGAGAGATGTTTGTGTGTGCGTGTGCACGTACGTTCGTACGGTCGTTCCTACGTTGGTACATTCGTGAAATTTTTTTCGTCTCGAATATCTCGAAAACAAAAAATGATATCGACACCGGACCAATTTTATTCGACGCATAATTGCATAGTTAACATCTGATAAGGTTTGCAAAAAATTTAAATTGCCGGTTTTTTTACAATAATTAAACTTTTAAAAGCAAGAGAAAATGACCAAATGGGAAATTGGCAGTGTGTGTAGGCCAGTCGCACCCATTGCCTCTTGAGCCTCTTCAGTCAATTGCCCTATCGGCAATAATGCACTTAATATTATGTCCGTTCCGCATATAAAGTACTTTTGTAGTGTGTGTGATATATTGTACCGCGGGTTCTTTTGCATAAAATAATAAGCTGTATCTAGTGCATACTTGCGAAATTTTTCTGTATTAAATTTCATAGTCACATAATACAACAATCAATATGCTGTGCATTGTCCTTACTATCTCCAAATTTAGGCTTGTTATCTGTGCCGATACGACGGCACTTTGAAAAAACGCCTGACGTTATTACCATCGCTGATATCATCAAATTTCGGTTATGACTAACACATCCTGCACATCCTGATACTCTTAGGGCACATAAGCACATCCTGATACTCTTAGGGCCTATTTCAATCCAAGTCTTCATCTTAGTATCGTTATAACAATTTGTGACGTGAGCAAACAAGCTAGCTTGTCCCAATTCGTTTGCTTTGTTTGTTTTTTGACATTTCGCCCACCTCTTCATGGTTAAGACTAGTCTGCTTTTAGGTAAAAATTAATGTAAATTATATATTATTTCGGCTCTAATCCATTTGATTCGAATTGCAATTGTTATCAGCTTATTACAAACAAAACATGAAACAAAAATATTGACGAAGTGTTATACAAACTAGTCAAGCTCCATGGTGCAGACATCTAACAAGATGAAAACAGAGATGAAGACCTGGATCGGATTAGGCCCTTAGACCCATTTCTCTGGCATAAACTACCTGTAGTAGAGGCGTGGATTTCCTTCGATCAATAGTTTTTTGCCGCCTCATCCTTTTTGTACTCTTCTCAAATGATATTTCTATCGCCACGTTTCAGTGTAGCACAAGGAGAAGAAATTGAGATATCCAGCTACTTTTTATTATTTTGGAGAAATCTTTCTTCCATCCAATGGCTCCTTATCATTTTCAATACTTGCATAAGTGTTTCATTTAGGTCGGATTACTTCATTATAAAAGACCTGATGGGTGTTACGTTCTATATAATTTTATTAAGAATCAATCAAGACAACATGTTACAAATCTTGAGTTGCGCATGAGTCAATTACTTTTTCCTGCCTTCTTTTTTACTTTCCTGCTTTTATGCCGAATGTATCACCTAAAGCATCTCATTGACCCTGCCAATGGTGTACACCTACTCACTCAATAAAAGAATACTTCCACATGAATCATGCAAGACACTTTAGTCTGTTTCACCGTTAAGTCATTGAGTACAGTACAGTTACCAATATAATTATGTGTACCTGACCTTACTTTGCGTTACCTATCTTTATATACGTTATATCTCCCATAGTCGTGTCAGACGCCACTTGCCAACCAACTAATTTGCCACCATAAGCTGGAAAGATCAAATGATTTTCTTGAGAAATTCTAAGAAAGCATAACGAATCCTTGAACGAATCAACCCCGCTAAAGTTTGATTTTTATTTTATAGATCAATTCAGCGTGCACTTTTGGCGCCTGGCATCCCTTGGCAGCTGAGAAACTGATGACTCTAGCCATGAGCACTGGATATGACTTCACTGTCTTCCAGATGGGAATAACTAGCATCACTAAGCCAGACATGCGATTTTGCGAACCAAAGTACCCGCTCTATTATGGATCTCTAGTATAGTGAAATCTTCGAAGCAAATGCAATCATTCAGCAGAAAACTTTCGTTTGATACATCTTCAAAGTTCTGTAACTATTCAAATCTTGATACTGGAAATAAACAAAATTCAGCGAATTATTAATGAGTTTTTATTTTCTATGAATAAAGCTGGTGCAGACGTCGCGTCGGGGTGCTCTGGTGATGACTGTTTCTCCCGAAAACTGGAAACCACTTGAATGATTCATGCAAACATATGGGTTTGCGGCTTTATGGAAATGTAGAAAATAAATTGAAATAAAATCGAAGAAACCGGAAGCTTTTACGAGAATTGGATTTTTTCTCAACAGCAGTCGGCTAAAACGAGCCTACTGTGGCTTCTGGAACTTCTTCGCTTATTCATCTGGGGGCAGACTGCCAGTATAAAAGACGAGAGTCAGCAGAACTGTTTTAATTAAAACGAAATTGGATCCTTTCTGCAAAGTTATCGAGCTGTAACTAAACTTAAAGATCAAGCTGTATCCTCCCGAAATGCACATAGAAACTTTCGTGGAATTCTTTTAAAATGATGCATACAAGAACAGAAACATTTAATCCGATTGGTGTTTGAAGCGAATTTATTCCGAAAAAATGTGACTAGAATGCATAAGCCCATCATTCATCACCCGGGGTCAAGAAATCACAATTCGGTGAACTGTTTTTTGGCTAAAAAAACAACAATCTGCAGTACATTGCGGGTCTTGTCTTCAAAGTTCTTCATTTTAGACTTCACATTCTTCAATAGAACATAATTCATCTGGGAATAGATGGTGTTTAGAAAATAAAATCCGTTGAGTGCTTTAATTCAGAGAAAGTGCTTAGCATAGGAATTTTTTCTTGTGTCCACCCCTTTTATTAGTCATGCTCAGTGTTTTATTAGTGACTTTGAACGATCTAAAAGGAAGAAGAATGCTAACACATTCCTTTCTGTATTTAGAAAATCTCTTTATAGAATTGAAATAGAATAGAATAGAAAGAATTGATAGCAGTTTTACAAGAGGTCAACAACTTAGTTTATTTTCTTTTAAACAAAGATTTTTTATGAAGGCCAAACCAAATGGTGGTAGGATTTCATTCTGATGTGTACGAAACAATATAAACATTTTTTATATTCATTCAACTATTTATATTCAAATTATATTACATAATTAATTATTTATTTATTCATTAGAGAACCTACTAATATATGTAAATCAATGAACAATAAAACCGACTTCTGTATATAAGAATACAGTTTAAAACACTTGGAAGGCCACTTGTAAAGACCGACTTCGTCCTCTTGTCCCTAACTCAAATGAGTTGGCTTTGAGTCTTTTTTCTGTAGATCTGAGTAAAAGATTACTACTTTGAATAATTGGACTTATTCAAATAATTCCCAGAATGGTACTCACCCCCAAAAGTAATACCAGTCTAGAGATAAAAACCAGCTTTACACGTGGAAATAAATAATAATTATTAGGATCCCTCCTCCTTTCTCGAAAACCAGAAGCTCCCATTTACTGTCATTCGTGATAACAGATGGCTTGCAAGTGTGACTTCGAAAACATAAGGTCAATATTGAATATACAAAAAAAAGAAAATTTGATGAAACTTGGGTTAAAGAATTATAATGAACATCACTTATTTTAATTGAATTGAAAAGCACGGAGATTTGAGGATATAACTCCCTCCTGCAACTCTTATGCACTTCAGATAAAGAATTATAGTCTAAGATAACTGCCTAAAAACTCCCCCCCCCCTTTGTTGGCAGGCAGAAATATATTTAAAAGTTTAAAATTAATCCTAGAATCAAAAAAGTTAGGGAATTTTGTTGTTGCACCCTTTATTGATCTAACTACAGCTTTTCATTTCATTGATCATGAAGCTCTTTACAGAAAGGGATCTTAAAGGGTGTTTTTTAATTCGTCACATTCTTACTTAAACAGAAGAAAACAATGTTTCCAAATAAATGATTTACTTAATGAGATTTAAATTTTACCTGATGTGGGTGTTCCTCAAGGTTCTATATTTTGACCACTTTTGTTTCTCATATATATGTATTTGTATAAGTGAGATTTCCCTATATGTATATATATATATGGGACAATCCGCGTCAACCGGATCAGAGCTACGACCAAAATTAATTAATTAAATCTGGGGTCAGATTTGCAAAATTCAAGATGGCGAACCCAATATGGCAGACGAATTTTTTGAAAATCAACCGATTTACACCAAATTTGGTGTACGGGAGTTTTGGGGATCACTGATCACGAATCCCAGGTCAGATTTGCCAAATCCAAGATGGCGGACGAGATTTCCGTAGGACGTTTGTGGTAGGCTTTTCTGCCTGATAGGCATGTTGTGGCTGTAAAGATATATCCTCAAGTTCTCCGTTTCTAATATAATGTTATATAACCTTAATCGCATACCACAGCGAGTAGCAAGCAAGTAGAATTTTTCTTTCAATCGCAAATACCGGATAAGGTGCGTTTTATTTCCTAACCTGTACATTTCAACGCTTAAGTTCAACATCAGATCCTACAGAGACTTTTACAAAAGTCGGCCTTGATTTTTCACATTAATTCTGCATAATTTTCTACAATATTTCTAGAAGTCAATTTTAATGAGTGTTAAATGGCAATTATTTATGTATTGGTTTTTTAAGTAACTCTATCGGAAAAACATACTAGAACCAAAACGGCCATTTTTCATTAACATTCGATCCCGAACATAATAAATTTCACCACTACGTAAACTTTTATTTTCCTTACCAGTAAAACCCAACGTGCTTATTAATATTGAAATCATCTATTTAATAATACCACTAAATACCAACTACACAAAGTTCTCACATCAAACGTTAGTAATAAATATATTGCATACAACTTAAAAAAATCTCACGTACCTGGCGGAGGGTTCATTGTTATTCAGACCAGTAATAAGTTAAAACTGATCCATGTGTCAGATTTTTTGCTTCCTCAAAAAAATTAATATTAAATTTAAAATATTCACACCATTTCAACTAAAATTTATTCAGACGCCAAAGCAAACAGTATCTGCTAAGCAACTGAAATGGCCGCGAGAATTCTGTATGTTACATTGGTAGACAGTCAATCTGGCAGTGGTTCAATTGCAAATAAATACTTACTATGCATAAAAGGTTAAAAATGTTACGTTTCTTATTTAATGTTCATTTAGGATAACAACGAGAGTCATTTAAATACATAAATTCTCGTTGCCTGGTTGTCAGTAATTTACGTTCTTGAAATTTATATGATCACACAACTTCATGGATGTCTCTGTTACAAAAAAGTATCTTTCGTATGAATTCCTTGCATCTGTAATTGATTTCTCCATTCAAGAAAAAATTGGTTTCTGAAAATATTGACTGTGTCTTCTTTTTCCTTTTTTTAATTACTACTTTGGCAATAGCTTTTTCGTTAGTTTTTAAATAGTACAACTTCATTAATTATTTAATTAAAATGTATTTGGACATAATCAAGATCGAGTATAGTGGTGCATCTTTTTGGTTGGAGCACAATTAAGAGAGGTTTTTTAAAGAATTTTCCTAAACGGCAAGTCATTATTAAGTCCATTGTTCATCCAACTGATAAAGTAAACTAAATCCATATTATGCTGTGCCCGTGAGGATGGATACCAATCTTCCTAAAGGTTGCTTATTTAATTGTAAAGGTATAGCTAGCACTAGATGCCCCCCCCCCCCAAATTCCCTGGT
>QYTT01091379.1:56273-81035 GCA_006980735.1 Dasypogon diadema
AAAAAAAAAATGCAAAATTGTTTTGAGTCATACATTTAGTAGCAGATCCCAAAGAATGGAGAATAATGACTTATTCAAATTCTCTTCCTGTTTATTTGCAAGATAACTTGATCTTCGTCAACATAAAATACCTGCAATTAAAATTTAGGATCATTGATCTTAAATTGTACTCCGGAATTTAATTTAAATTTAGGGCCCTTTAGAGATTTTTTAAGTTGTTCGTGGCTATTTCATGACTATGGGTTTTATTTTTTAAGTAATTGTACGTACAGAGTTTTTTTATGTATGAATGTTCTGTCTTGAATTATAGCTTTAAACCTAAAGTGGTTCAGTCAACCTAAATTTTCACTGCGTTGATAATATGTATGCCTTTTATTTAATCAATATATTTAACACACTAAATGCACTTAAACCCGCAAGAAATCGACTTCAATATAATAAATTTGATTTTTAAATTATTTCTTTCTTATTTTTGTTTATATTAAGGTTAAAGTCACTTGTTCGAGAAAAATATATTTCGTAAATATTTTGCGATAAAGCCCTTAAAACTCAAGCCAAACTAAGTGCGATAATTTCAAACACATACTTGTAACTTTTAATTAGCTATTAAGTAAAATAAGCGAATTTTCTTGATGTAGATGTTATGAGTAGAATTTATACTCGAATCTTATTCATTTGAATGCTTCACTTTTGGCAAAATGTTCTTATTAAAAATAAAAGAAAAATATTCAGTATTGTGGAATGCGGTATAAGGAAACTGTCATTTCATATGGTGTCCAATATCTCTGTCATATTTTTCAAAAAGTGTGTATAGCACATTCAAAATGGAGCAAATTTTCCTTTGTTTTTCACTTAGGCGGTGATGCGTAATTATATAAAATGCAAAATTAATACGTATTATTTCTACGCACCAAATAATGACTGCAAATAGTTTTTTTTCTAAAGTATGCGAACATTTTAACCATTCACAAATACCCCGAAAAATTCTAACAATAATAACTATTCTTAATATTAGGTGAAATATTATTATTATATTTTAAATTAGTCCAAGAGACCGACACTCCTTAAACGGAATGATAGGTGTCGTTCTTTGGAAATCAAAACAACGCTCCACGCGTTAAAAAATAAATATATCAATTAAATATAGCGCAACCACATACAGCGGAAATAAATTGATAAAACTCATGTAATATTTTGTTTCACACGTGTCATTATATTAATCATGATGTTTACTTTGTAAATGTACTAAAATTCGCAGTACATACTTAAAAAACAACGTTCGCTTATAAATAATCAAATAATCACAATTGCGACTATCAATCAACGGCCGGCATGTGCTCTTTATAACCAGAAATTATTCCAGAGATTGCACATAGAGACAGATTTTTGATCCTTTACATCGCAAAACAAAACGACTTGGATTATCGCCAATGGTGATGGAACAAAAAAATGCGAAGTAATCTCAGAAGACCTAAGGAACAATAGCATTTTATATAATTAGTATGCAATAAGCGATACTTCGAGGTCGTATACCGATCAACGTTAGAGCGCAAAAAAAACAAAAAACAAAACAAAACAAAAAAAGAACAAAAAAACAAATCTAAGAAATTCATTTTATTCGCGGTATGACTTTATATGCCTCCCTGAAGAAATATGGCGAAAAGTAAAGAATGGTAAAGAAGCCGTTCGCAATTTCAGAAATTGCAGTTCAAATGACAACGACGCATGCCATCCAGACGAGAGGTTATTATAAAAGTTGGCATTAAAATTTTCAGGTTGCCTTTTTAATTTTCCGTTTCAAATTTACTGGTTATATATTCACAACAGGTGTCTCAGTCAAACACTCCATTGTATGCTAAATAAAAAAGAGGCATACTTGCCACTTGATGCATATTTGTGATAAGCACTTATCGATATCTGAACTGACAAACTGATGGTGATAATACCCTGCAAAATCACACCCAAATTGACATTGTGACAAAATTATGTGCATTCTTTGGGGGAACTTACGTAGATTACATAATATATGTCAACTTTTGGCTAAGGTGTGGTTTTCATCATCTGTTACGATTATAAATTCGTTGGAAATAGCTGTCGATATAAAACCAGTTAGAGTGATCGATGAGTCATCATATATGAATTTTTTGTCACATATTTTAACCACGAAATCACAATCCCAGGATTTGGCAAAGTATATAGATAAAGTCAGCACTCATGGATCAATCATTGAAAACCTTTTAATATTATTTAAACGTTGTAATAGCGAATCTATTATTTCACTATGAGTAAAGTCTTGGTGCAAATATTACATCAGTAAAAGATTCCACTGTAACTATTAAAAAATATCTTAAACCTGATTTCTTGTGTTCTTTAGCGCCAATTAGATAAAATCTGTCTGTTCTTTTTCTGCAAAATTCAGACACGTACAAAAGGTTTATTTAGAAATCTAGTAACCAATTAACCTGCAACATTTTCTGCTTATGCAAACCATTGAACAATCCAATGCAAACAACAAAAACACATACGTCTGCTGTCCATCAAATTGGTTCAGGTGAATCAATGCGGTAGCAGGCGCTTTGATATAGTCGATGGCCATTAAATTGAATCCATACTGATCACGCATTTTATCATATATAGGCGATAGTTGATATCTAATGCTCATACCAACGCCGATCAACGTTGGATGAATTACAAATCGTTTAGTAGGTCTAGGTATTTGTACAAATTATAAATTCTAATTGTAGTCGCTGTACGATGACAAGTCAAAGACACAGACACGGTTACTGGCAGATTTTTCTGAGATAACTTTGACTGGCACCACAATTTACGATTTAAAAGATAATTTAGTGTAATTGCTCTGATTATTATCTGTGATTTCATATAAGGATTTTTTGTTTAAAAACTACAATTTCCAGGGAGTATACGTGTACTAGAAATAATTTTATTGTGGCTTAATGGATAACTCAACAAAAAAAAAGTTTTAATTACAGTTCTTTTCTTTCAAATATTATTAATTATTCATTATAATCGCATCCGGTATAATGATTACACTACTAAGTAAATAAATAACAATTAAAACCAATGAGTTTGGAAAAAATTTCTTTTGTAGTTCAATTCAAGTGGTATTTGAATCCACCGGTCAAGAGATTGCTTTGTAAGTACAGTCCAGCTAATTTTAATACCAGGCAATATACATTAAAAACAGTCAGTAAAATTCTAGATGGATTTTAGGGTAAATTTTAAAATGCTGCATTACTTAAAACGTTTCGATATGTTTGCCTATAATGAATTAACAAGATCAGGTCTGAGATTTCGAACTACTAAAGTGTCGTAATACTCAAAGACTTTTGATAATATTTCTGTTGGCAGCAGCACAGCGCCGGTAGTTTATTGAAAAACGCGGTGTTTTTAATAGTTCATGAAGTTCTGCATAGAAATCACGTAACCCAAATTTTAAAAACTTCTTACGGAATAAAAGATGAATCTCTATCAAACGTAATCACGGATATCAACTTTCTATGGTTCTATAATAACCTGTAGGAATACTTTGTCATCAATACCAGAGCCAGAAAATATAATAGAAGGTAATAGTCAAGTTAATCGAATGCTAGCTGACAAAATACATGATTAGTCCATTACAACCTTTTAGAGCTCTTAAATAAGTGAAATTTATTCGTAAAACTTTTCTATTTCAAAAATCTTACTGTGAGCGATTACAAAATTGGCTTTTTTTAAAAAAGAAGTAGGTAGCTGTTAGATATGTTCGATATATCTACAATCAAATACCAAACAAGGGTATATAGATATAGTAGATCTGCAAAATTATCAATGTGAAAATCCGCAGAAAAAATAACCCAAAAATATTGTGACTTGGTATCAATTTTTTTTAAATTTTTTTTTCTAATTTCAATTTATTCAATTGTGCGAAACAATTCTAATACTCATGTATATAGCCATTTGAGTCGAATAAGGAATTAATAATCATGCAACTTAAGTGTCTTCGTTCCCAGCACCTTTGACAAAACAGAGGAAAAAGCCCTGCTCCCTTGAGTACCTAATACGGATATATGAAGTATCCATAGAAATATGTTGTTTTTTAAGTTGAAGTACTCCAAGGTTCATGAAGGTATTCAGGCATTCAGGCATGTTCTTAGAAGGTGTTTCATTAACTGGAATCCCATTGTACGAACAGATTCACCCAACTTCTCTGCCGTTTCTATGTTTGCATGTGAAGTTCTGCTCACTAGGCCGAAATCATCTGTATATCCACTACGATAACACGATAGAGGTTCTAAATCTTTCGTTTTACTCTGACGGTGGTTAAAGTGTTGTGGTGTTAACACTGTTGAAACCCTGTTCAAATTCCACAAAAGGCAGTTGAGGAGAGTGTTATTGTGCCAATATTTCAATTTTAGAAGCCGCACTTTCTCCGAACTCTTGCTGATAATGTATATATATATAGAAAAATTCATTGATAATAATTGCACAAGAGCGAGTCGCTCCTCTCATGGATTATGCATTAAGGCATCATAAAATTTTGCCATGTGCATATTTATTTATGGTGAGCAATTTAATGGCCATATGACATAACTTGTCCATGCCTATAATCGTCCATGCTCCACTCCAACAAAATCTATTAATGTGTGCAAATATAATAGGCTATGCCTAAGGAACTTTTCTACCTTGAACTTCACAAATTGCACAATAAATAATAAGACAAGTAAAATTAATTGCAGAATATGAAGAATTAATTGTTGACGGTTACCATGAAGAAATTATCAACAATTGTCTTTATTGTTAGTAGCTAAATATCATAGGATAAATCCAATGTGGAGATTAATGCGCAATTTTCTCTAGTTAGTGCCGACATTCCATGCCCAACTAATTGCTGGTGGCTTAGTAAAACCTTGCCGTCCAGCAAGGCAATCAATTGATTGACTCCGATTAAATTTAATAATCCATTACATTATCACGGAGAGTAATTATTTAAAAAGGCAACACTCACATTGTACTGATATTGACATTCTAAAAGTGCAATTTATTACCGCAGTTGCTCAAAGCAAATCTTCATTACTCGTGCAAGATTTATCGTTGCGGATTTTGTTTGATTTCCTAGTAAAAGCTTTTGTTTCTAAAGAAAGGGTACAAAAGGTATATTACCATTTGAGCGGCATATCAGTAACATCTTTGAAAGGCTAACTCTGCGCAATTTTCGGTTAATCTTTGATATTGTTAAAGTATCTTTTGAACAGCAGGTTAATGACACTCAATAAAAACGAAACAACGGCTCCTGGATATCATTCGCATATTAAAGAGCAATTTTCAGAAACAAAACATTATCTATATGACAAGTAAACAAAATTTCCATAAAACACTGAAACATGAAAAAAAAGAAAAGAAAAAAGCAGCGGCAAATTGTCCACCTTTTTAAATAAGAGTTCATAACCTCAAAGTTCACAACTCGCAGGAATTGCTTGTACGGCGGTCATTGATCACTACTTACCTACCTGCCGTTTAGCTGGCTAAATAATTTCATTTGAATAATACAGAGTATCCCGAGAAATGCAAACACACAAAAGTCTAAAAATAAAGTACAAAATGAATGGACTCCAATTAATATTCGCGGGATGTGCCGAAAAATAAAATTCGCAACCATACGAAAGAAGTAGATATATGAATAGTAGATGAAGGGGCAAAAGCGTACGCTTTTTGTACCTTCTTTGCACCGAAGCATTTATCCAGCACCGAACAATGTATAATTGAAATTCACGTGATCACTTGAACCTCTTAAAATGAAGTTCAAGTTCTCAAATGTGAAGACCATATTGCAGTATGGATGTAACCACATATTTCACCTAATCGCCGTTAATTTGCTGAAATATCTATCTACTTTTTACGAATTATGATCTAACATAATTCTGCAGGAATGCATTTACGTTTTATTAATCAAATTGTACTCACTTTATTAGGCAATGGAATGTCTGCGGAAGTTTATGTTAATTAATAAGATCCTCTCTACTTTCGTAGCAATTGAGGTTCATTAATTCCAGTTATAGTCAAGTCACGTGTTATACATCGACCTTGCTAACTTTAGATATTTATCAAAAAAGGGTGCTTAAAACAAACAGAAAGAAAGATGAAATTTATGCAATGCAGTTTCGGATTTACTCAAACCTTTACAAAAAAACATGTGGTGAATACAATACAAAATCAATTAATAAAGTAGAATATGTATAGGTAGACGTTTTTTTGTGATATGTTTCAATTATCTTAACTATAGATAGATGCCGGTGGATTTCGAACCAGGGACAACAAGGACCATAAACCATCGTACTGTCCATTGATCCTTCGACTTTATTTTTTCTCTCTTAAATAAGTTTTATTTTTTTTTAATGAAACATTATTACTACTAATATATGTCAGTAATTTACGAGTAACAATAAAACTTCGCACTATACGGTTGGGTTCTGTAACTACCGCTTGATTTTTTTTTCATTTTCTGACGTAAAATTCAATAAAAATATTCTTATCGACAAATATTCTTGGGTTTTTCAATTTCTTAGATTTTTTTAGAATGCTTTTGATATTTATAGATATAAAAAATTGGCAAAAAAAAATTATATGTATACAATTCCAGATTCTACTCGATATGATCAAGAAATTTTCCCTTTTGAATTGTGCTATTTTCATCTATAATGGGCATAGAAATATCAATTTCGAAAGCTATAATTTACATCATGCCTTGAGAAAAACACACTAAAAATCGGCAAAATACAAACTAAAGATCATCACAACAAATACTTTTGAACTTAAAATTATAAAATAATTCTTACGAATTCACAACGATTCGTATACAAAATATGACCAAAAATTTACTGAAGTCATCATAGCTTTTTGTTTTTATTGTTTTCAACATCGTCATATTTCCAATACGTTGGCCTGTAAAATTATTTCATTGACACAAAAAATCCTCAGTAATTGTCATCATTTATAATTATGCTCACCTATGCGTAGCAGAATTAAATACAGGAACAGAAGTGATTAAGCTAATCATTGGTGTCAAGGGTTTTTTTTATCGTAAGTATAAATAGCTCAAAAGTATGTATGTAGTTTTATGTGAAAGTAATTGTGTTTCATATATTTTATACTATTATACAATTTTTTTTTGGTACGCTTAAATCGCAAATCACGATAATAGTAGAATAATTGATTTGTAATACCTTACTGAGCAATTTGTCTATGAAAATATTCTTGTGCATATAAATCGCATACATAACATAGAGAAGAAAAATAAATTCTTTAAAGGTAAGTAAACTCTTAAAATGAGTAAAAATGAGTAACAATAATTAGAAATTACACCTTTGTTAAGACGAACGTGCCTTGATCAAATCGTTCCCTGAAAGGTGTTCTAACGATTGATTGACGTGTAAATGCCAATCAAACGTGTCTACCTGTACCTATCATTTGAATATCAGTCACAATACAATATCAAGGACTTGATTTACTTCCTTGTAATATTTTAATTACCTGAAGTTCTTATGGCACGTCTCTTCAAAAGTATTTACCAGAGATTAAACGTTTATAGAAAATTACCGAGAACACTATGACTTTGGTTAATGTCTTTTTAACTACTTTACAAATACCGCGATATCTCTGATGTGATTCAGTTCTGCTAATTTCTATGAAAATGGTTGATTCAACGGAAGAACATTGGCCTGAATCATCAAGACACTAATTTATGTCGATGAATTTTTTTCCACAGAGCAATATTGTTTTTAGGTAAGAACATTTGTAAGCCATTGAATATATCTTTACACCTTAAAACAAACAGTGAAAAACTCATTTTTACCATTAACCACAGATTGAAATATTTTTTGTTCAGTCACCTTTGAAATATCGCTCATTACTATAAATCTTCTACAACTTTTCTAGTCAAAGAGACAAGCTGTGATGTTTCCGCTTATTATGGTCCATTCCGTACAACAAAATGAATACTCTTCCTGTTTACATGTTTTTTTTTGCTTTTGGTAAAATGTGAACTAATGAGTTGTTTGTGGACCAAAGTCAATTACCTCTATCTTGTTTAGATTTAATGCTACGAATATAATGCTCTTTAATATTTTTTAAGGTATTGTGCATCCATTCGAAATAGAAAATTTACATAGAATGTTATTCAGGAGGATCATTAAATTATTTTACTATTTTGCGGTTACATTTTTTCTGCGTTGTCATCTTACAGTTGGGCTATCTATTATAAATCTCAATAAATTATCTATAATTACATTTATGATAAAGATATTAAGACATCAAAAGTAATTATTGAGAGGATTGTTTAATATCGTGCATAAGAAATTCAACTACCATTTATTGTAAGTAATTATAGAAGAAGAAACTATATCCTGATAACCAAATCTTTAAAAACTGGAATTAGAAGTCATTGAATAGATTTTAAGGATTTAATAATTACAACAGAAAATTAACCCTGTTGTGGCTGGTTAAAATTGAAAATACATATAACTCTTGATTTGCACCTTTGAAAAGATCTGTTTGTTTAAAAGAAACCGTCTTAACAACGTTTACCATGTTTTTTTTTAGCAGAGATAACTTTACCAAATAGATCATATTTTTGATTACTTTAAAATCACTTTTTGTAAGCAGATTTCAACAGACAAATGATACTTAACATAACACACAGTTTTCCTCTTAAAAATGAAAATTTTACTTCCAAGCATCAATAAAGGTTCCTAGAAATTTAACCATCTTCTTAAACTACTGCAAAAAGTCTCATGAATCACTTTAAAAAGCACTGTTTGTTTTTACTTCTGCTGAATTTTCTTGTGTTCTTTATAATTCCTTGGTACTGAGAAAATACAATTCATAAAAACGCAATTTGCACCTTAGACTCTACACAGAGCAAAGAGCACATTATTTACCTTAGTACAACTGAAAACTTCAATACATTTTACAGACAGTTGTCAATCATTCATACAAATCGTAAAATGCAAATTGCACTTCATATTCTTTAACAAAGACACCACAATACGAAGTCTACTTCTCTGCAGGCGAGAAATGAATACACTTAAATTACCTATTGTGTTTCTTAAATTTTTAAATTCCACATTTATGCTTAAGAAGATTAACAGATGAGGAGAAAAAAATCAGAACAAGTAAGAACTTTAGATTAACGTTAAGAGAGAACTTATGTTGAAAAGAAAAGTGAATTTACAGAACAAATAAAAGTATGTCAGACAAAGCATACTGTCTTGTGCTTGCTTTATAAGGTGGAGCTTCTGTTTATTTAGTTTTCTCTGTGCAGCAATAAATTAAGAAAATCCTCGAAAAATGTTTTGAGAACCTTCTTGAGTGCTTAAACCCTTGGAACTTTTATGAAATTTTTACGTACACATCTGAGTTAGCAGTAAGTTTATGTGTTATAAATTTCTGCTGAACTCGGAAGTGGGATTCTTAAATTTAGGCAAACTGTGCTTTATTTTTTTCTTTAATTATAGAATTATTAATTTTCTAATCCTGAATTCTACTGAAAATATGCGCTTTTATTACTAATAAAATCGTAGAGGAGAATACATTGACGTGTTTGTTGAGAATCAGTTTGTTTCTGGAAGTCAATTTGCTGACGTTTATCAGATCAGCATCTGTCAAATTAATAGCTTCCGGAGCTAATTAGCTAGGCTTGAAAATATATAACTGGGGACTATTTGCATGTATTACAATTGATAGTCTAATAGCAGGAGTCAAATCATTGACAAAATTTAAAAATAGTAGGGGTCCAAATATGGACCCTTGGGGAACGCATACTCGTATATTCCCTGCTGTCGACCCGTAAGATAAGTCTTCATAAGCTTCTAGGCAAAAATGGAAAAAGGGATATATGGATCTCTTATTTCAAATCTCGCAAACCAACAACTGAGGTGTGAGGCAGCTGATTCAGTCTTTTTTCAGAATATAGTTTCGGAAATCACACAATTAAAGGAAGGTGGTCCTTCTAAGGGTAAATTCTCATAAGTGTTCTTCGATTTATAAACGACCATAGGAGAAAGTAACTCTACTTCAGCAGTGCCACAGAACATTACATCGTAGTTGTAAATTTGATACGGAAAAACGTCTTCTATAGTCGACTTGATGTTTTCGAAAAATTCTGCGACTTCAGAATATCTCACAGTTCACAAAGTCATAGCCTGGTGAATTATCGTGCCATTGTGGACAGTTCTACCCTATTTGTTAACAAACTTTTCGACAGCCCTGCGAATATCAATTGTGGTCAAAGGAAAGCCCCGATCTGCAACAACGCTCATTGCAATCGGAATAAATGTCGTGATTTTCCCTCATCTTTATGTTGGATCTATTGAGAAGAATAATTCTGCCTAATTGATACTTTTCTATAGTTGCTTTTTGTGGTATTCTACCGCTTCTGACTTCTTCGACAGCTTTTTCGAGGTCATAATCAATTAATTTTTATAGTTTCGCCCTCCAATCTTCATATTACAGTTTCGAACCACTGCCTAAAATGGGTCAGAGATATCCACAATATCAAACTAGCCCCGGTTTACGATTACCTTTTAGAATTCTCACCTGTGACCAATTTAAATTGTAAACAAAACAATAACTTCAAAATAGAGTACTAAAAATAAAATACTATTGATATATATATATATGTACTATTTACAGTTAAAGGCAGTAACCTTATTTGAACTTTTTCGAAGCAGGAGAGTCATTATTATATTTTACTGAAGTACTATAAAAAATCGTTAGTTTTCTTCTCACATACCTGATTGTAATAAGGCCAATAAGGCACACCGCACCTCATGGACATTTAATTTCCAAATTTTTTCAGTCCTCTTCCCCATAAAATATCCTACTCTGATCGTACTCGGAGTATCAATCAATGAAATTCAAATTCCCCTAGAAATTTATTCACAGAACACGTTCGATACATTGTTACCTACAAAGTTTTACATGATTTAGGAATAATAAAATCAAAAATTGTTTATTCTTACACTTTTTACCAGTAAATTACCTTCTGATCACAGTTATAACAACTATGACACTATGATTGCAATAACAAATGTACCGCCTGTCTAGTATATCAGAAGCACTTAGCGCCCGTCGTATATAATTAACTTCCAAGAATCTCATGATTCTTAGAACCCTATGCATTGCTTGATAGTGATCGATGACGCAGCCTCGTTGTCTCACTATGCGTTCTGAATAATGATCTCCTTTACTTACACTAGCTTGCAGCTTTTCTGTCCTCGGTTCTATTCCACTTGGCTTGGCAATCACGGTGAATTTTAAACGGCATCCTCTATACCAGGCCATTTACGAAAGTTAAGCAGAGACTAAGCCGAAAGCAAAAATATCTTTAAAATTTTGATGACAACTCAATCACGTAGAGTACACAGACGATTGAACATGATTATCATTTGGGCTCTTTGTAGCTTTTACTTTCATTTCGCTACAGCAGTTTATCCCGTAAGCTAAGGTGATATCGTTCTTACTAATTCTTAATTATTGTCTTACAGATATACTTGTCACAATTTGGATACTTGCCACCAACTGCCAGAAATCCCTCCAATGGAGGACTTCTAGATGCCAACACATGGACCAAAGCAGTACAAGATTTTCAGAGTTTTGCTGGTCTTAATGTAACAGGAGATCTGGATGATGAAACCATGCAGCTAATGTCACTGCCCAGATGTGGTGTTAAAGACAAAGTGGGTTTCGGTTCAGATTCTAGAGCAAAGCGATATGCCCTTCAGGGAAGCAGATGGAAAGTTAAGAATTTAAGTTATAGAATTTCAAAATATCCTAAAAGGCTGAAGCGTGCCGATGTCGACTTAGAAATTTCCAAAGCCTTTAATGTGTGGAGTGAATACACTGATCTCACTTTCACAGCAAAACGATCAGGTCCAGTTCATATTGAAATTAGGTAAAATCTGATATATGCTACATTTGAATTTATGCCATATTAAAACACTTATCTTTTACAGATTTGAAGAGAACGAACATGGTGATGGTGATCCTTTCGATGGACCCGGTGGTACCCTGGCCCACGCATATTTCCCTGTTTATGGAGGAGATGCTCATTTCGATGATGCCGAATACTGGACAATTAATAGCTATCGTGGCACAAATTTGTTTCAAGTAGCCGCTCATGAATTTGGGCATTCGCTCGGTTTAAGTCATTCCGATGTTCGATCAGCATTAATGGCACCATTCTATAGAGGTTATAATCCTAGCTTTACATTAGATGCTGATGACGTATCAGCTATACAAGCATTATATGGTAGAAAAACAAATAATGTTGGAGGTGGTGGTTATAAGCCCACAGTGAAACCCACGTTAAAACCAGCAAAACCAAGAGAAGATTCAGACTTATGTAAAGATCCAAAAATTGATGCTCTCTTCAATTCCCATGATGGCCTTACATATGCTTTCAAGGGCAACAAATATTATAGACTGACAGAAAATGCAATTGCAGATGGATATCCTAAATTAATTTCAGAAGGCTGGCCAGGTCTTCCAGGTATGTATTTTTTATGTGATGATTTTTTTATTATTTGTTACATGTTCTTCTAAAACCAGGCGATATTGATGCTGCCTTTACTTACAAGAATGGTAAGACATACTTCTTCAAAGGTACAAAATATTGGAGATACTCTGGACGACAAATTGATGGCGACTATCCAAAAGAAATTAGCGAAGGTTTCACTGGCATTCCAGATCATTTAGATGCAGCTATGGTTTGGGGTGGAAATGGAAAAATTTACTTCTATAAAGGTAGTAAATTCTGGAGATTTGATCCTCTCAGACGACCACCAGTTAAAGCAACATATCCAAAACCAATATCAAATTGGGAGGGTCTGCCAAATAATATTGATGCTGCTTTACAATATACAAATGGTTATACATATTTCTTTAAGGGAGATAAATACTATCGGTTTAACGATAGAACATTCTCGGTAAGAGAAAACATTTTATATTTTTGTTACTTGCTTTCACTTATAAATATTCCATTGCATTTAGGTTGATGTTGCAGACCCACCATTCCCAAGACCATCTGCACACTGGTGGTTTGGATGTAAAAACGTGCCATCATCATTCAACACTTTAGGTATGGTCAAAGTTGATGAAGAACCATCATCGTATAATGATGATATTGATGATCTCATACTGGATGCAGGTGAGTGGAACCGACCAGATACCGGACTTTAGGATTTATTACTTATTCGTTCAGTTTTTAAATTTAAAATTCAACAATTTTAAACTGAATTATTACATTTCATTTTTATAATTTCGTGATCTCTAGTAGTTAAAACAGAAAAGAAAGATCTTGCTGTTTTTTTATATATCTGAACAGTGAAAGAAGTGGTATGTTATATACATATTATTTGAATAAGGGAAAATCGTCTTTGTAAAATATATGTTAAAAATAATCTCTTATTTTGACCTTTATCTGTTTCTGTGCTGTACAAATATAATTTTTATTTAAATGTGTATATAGTTAAACTTTCATATCATCCATGTTTACTTTGTAAACCACCTTTCTAAAATACCTTAGAGTAACCGATTTGGTAATTTTATTATTCAAATATCATCAAGAATTTTTCTATTAAATTTGTTGCCTTTTGTGCGTAAACTATAATTCTTATTATCAACTCGGTTATTTATATATAAATTTAATTTTAGGTTAACTTTTAATCTGGTGTTATGGTTTAATTTCGCTGCTTGGTTTTTTCGTTCATGTGTAGATTTTCTTATTTTTCTTTCTACCTAACTTTAACATTTTAGTTATAACCTACAGAATTTTCTACTTTTTTACATTTTTCTGCTATTTAAAATGTGAAAAACCATAATTCCTTTAATTTTTACGAAATTTGTTAAATATAACGTTATGTTCTCACATCTACAACTTTAAATTCGTAAAAATAAAAGGAGGGCTATACTCTACTTCAGAAAGGCCTACTAAACACTTTAGGTAAGTGTTAAATTGCTTCTAAATTATGGTTTACTATCTAGTTTTGCTTGTTTTTCCACAAAAAACTTTTGGTTACTAATTTTTTATTTTTTTTTATTTAATCGAAACAACAACAACAAAATTAAAAAGCATGATTCCATTGTTTGTCTAGTTTAACTGAAAACTAAAATCTCCCGTTTTTTAATAACATACCAAAAATTGTTCTTATTAATTTGAAAAAAAAACGAGCCAAATAAGAATTGAATATGATTGGCAAAATGGTCGGTTTCACTAACCAATAATCTTTCATAAATTTTTAATAAATATTACAAAATTTGTACATTTTATTAATTATAAGGGCACGATTTCTGCACGAACACTTTTCACCTTTCATCTGTTTTCACTAACCCATTTATTTTATAGTTATATTCCGTAATTGCATGCAAATATTGATGGAATGTAAATAATCATTGATATGGCAGTCTATGTAATCTTGTATAAAATATCTGAATGATGCAAGCGATACATTTGAAATGCACAGCTATAAACATTTAAGCCTTGTTAGTCTCAAAAATGAAACCCAAAATTGATATTAAATTTTAGTATGCACTGTAGAACCCAACTGAACGTAGATATAGCATGATTTCCTTATTGCATTTTGCTGTGTTAATTATACGGTTAATGTAGTGTACAATTCCATAAAGTGGATATATTCTCCATAAAAAATAAATGGTATAACTTTCATAAAAATTTTGCATAGATATAAGCTAAGTAAGAACATAATTTAAAATAGCATATAATGGCAAATATTTATGCCATTATATACGTACTGAACATCCCCCTCTGTAAAAAACAAAGTATTTATCGCTTTAGATAATTTAAAAAATTAAAATACAAATGCATGAAAATAGTGAAAAGTATTACAAAAAATAATCTGTACAATCCAGGATCTATTGGGCCAGTCAAAGTCTGCAATTGAAAATCCGCAGCACACAAACAAGAAGATGAAACTTAAAAAGGGAGAAGTTTCTGAAGCTGTCTAAGAACAACCTAATTATGTAGAGTGGTCAAGCTTTTTGGAATACTTCATAAGCACTTATATTTTGGGTCTGGTCAGAAGAGATCATTCCTTATAATTGAAACTTGCCATTTCCAAACTACAAAAACAGGATAAAAGATTGTACCCTGTGTCAGTCATACCATAAGTCTTCGTGCATAAAATAAGAAGGCGATATAACGTTACTGCATTTTACAAATCAAAGTAATCAAATGGATTGCCACAGCAAGCTTGAACGCCCTTTGGAACTAGATTAGAATACCTTTCCTTTCCTTGCCAGTTGCAGAAGTTCCATCTTTTGGCACTGGAAAATATATCAAAATTGGAGACCGATCCCTACAACTTTCTGGACGGGAACAAATGAATTACTAATACGATGAAAAATGGAGCATATACGATGGCATACAACACACAGGAGGGTGATTGGAGAAGAACATACCGCTAAAAGTTCATGGAAAATAAGACTTTCATCAGTTGCTGTTTGTTATTTTGAACTTCTCTCCGATTTATAAAAAGGGCATTGAAAAATTGATTGAACAATGGTGAATTATAAAAATTCTCCTGGTATATTATCACTCAAAACTGAAAATCGCCCCATTTTGTGGATTTAACCTTAACCTACATATAACGTAGGTGAATGCTATATAGTGCCAATGGACAGAACGTTCGCCTTGTTTTGAAATACTTTCTTTAAATTATGAAAGACATACGCTAGTATCTCTAAAAAATGTCACAGCCCTTAGTTACGTATATATTGCTGTTTAATATCAGTTCATAACATAAAATACAAATTTAATGTAAACGAACCATTATAAATATATATATGCAACATTAACCAGAAAGTTATACCATTTTATAGGAAAATATGTAAAAAATAAAGCCCGTCAAGCTTGCATGTATACCAATCCTTAATTTATTAAATGTATCTTCATGAATTGAATATGAATGCACGTTTTATAAATGCACGCTATAAAATGCAAATTGTTAACCAAATTATTTGTGCGCTCACCAGCACGTTTTTGTTGCAAGTAAGCACGAAGCAAAATGTCTTCTTCCTATATATATTTTAGTAATTGTTAATTCAAAAAAAAATAAATAATAATAATTATTAGCATGAATATATCTTACAGGCTTTAGATTCCGAAGCTAACCCCATCCACCTACAAAAGTGTGTGCTTACAAAAAGAGTGATTTAGTCATTAAGGGGAAATAGACACAAAAGAAGAACGGCCATATGTGTAGTCAGTGCATTATAATTTGTGGTCTTTTTGTGTTGTCTAATTTTTTGTATCAATTTTATAATTTTTGTGTTTAATCTTACAATTATTTTGTCTGCATCGACAACTGCTGCCAGCCCTCTCCATCTTTGATTTGTACGAAACGTGATTATTCGTACCACACATAATAAGTGATATCCTCGAGAAATAGGTCTCAAACACAAAATATGCTACACATGTACGTCTTAATTTTTTTTATATTTACGTTCAGTTTGGTTTGATTAAATACATTAATTTTGAGATTTTACTTCGTTAATTTTTGGGTTTGTTTTTCGAGAATTAAGTTTTGCATGAATTCGTTTGTTTTATGTTTTGTTTTTTTTTTTAATATATACATATATAATTTTATCTTAACTTGGCCAATTCAATACTCGACGAACACTCTTAATTTTCGAAATGCTGTTCTGCACAGATTACAACAGCTTAGGGTATAGCGATGACAAAATCTTTAAAAAATGTTGAAAAAAAACTGCTATGACATTTCCGATCCATATATTGAAAAGGTGTATGCTGCTATGACATTTCCGATTTGAGCAATTTTCACTAAATATATTATATTTTTATGTAGATCTATTTGATTTATGATTTATTTGGATATCAATGGTTGCGAGATGTCTCTCAATCCTCTGACGAGAATTGTACTTGCAAAACCACTGATCTGTTGCCAAATAAAATTTCGTGCTAAAAAATGTGCAATTGCAACATTTGTCAGGTTAAATACATTTGGGAAAATTTTTTAGAATTTAAAAATTACAACACAGTGAATATTCGATCATTATTTAATAATCTATGTGCAATTACATCATATCATCGAACGCTGCCAAATTTCCTTGGATTAATCAGTTCCACGCATATTATTGATATTAGGCTTTTGTGAGCAATACTGAATTCGATTTCCAAGTTGGCTAACAGAATTTGCCTTCCAGCCTTTTTCATAGACGTTTAATCCTTTCAATATTAACCATAGATTTTCAATTAGTCCAAGTTCTAGTGTACACGGTGGATTGTCCTTCTACTTAACAAATATGATCCTTTTAGCCATTATCGTATCAGTGACATCCGTGATGAAGTCTAGTCTTTTTTTCGATCACATAGTTATAATCCATATGACATGACAAATGTTGCAAGTGAGCCACAATTTTTGGTATGAAACATCTCCCAGTGGCTTCGCAAGTACAATTCTTATCAGTAGAATTGTCTCAACCACTGGTACCCACCGGCGCTTTAGATTACATCATCGCGATGCCCTTGAGATATCAGATACAAAGTAGCATAAATATCTCCGATGTATGTAGAAATTTTTCAAATAAATATTGCATAGGACCTGAGTCGTTTTACCTAATTTGATGCATATGAATAGAGAAAACCGCGTTGAATTAGTCCAATCAAATAATATTGAATTGTTTTCATCTCTTAAATATAAAAACTTACATATAACGAGTTTTAAATCCCAACCTTAGGACTTAAAACTACTTTAATTTAATTTAATGTTAATCATTCGAGTCGTAACGTATCTTTCAAGTATTATAATATTCTGATATACCTAGTCCACAGATATATTCACAGGCACAGTCTCTAATTAGCACTCCCATCTGGATACTATTCAAAGTAAATACTGCAGTCGCCTTTCAACACTGATTACCAAAGAAATTTAAAGTCTTTCACTCCAGCAGCTTTTGCAACGAACGTGTTTAAAGTTTAACTTTTATTGATTCTTTCAGTTTGCTAATATGACCGTATCTAATTTACATGACCTACTTCGGTTCTAATTTCCTAACTTATAGTTCGCCTGTAATTTATGAATCTTTTCTGTTATAGAAGGACATGAGAAATTTATAGAGGGGATTTTGGGATTAATTAATTTTTTTCTAAAAGTACATTTTAAGAAAGAAAGATCTCACATACATTTTTAGCAAATAAAGAAATTTTTTTTTTGACTCATAATTCTTCAGCAGAGCTTGTGCAAAAAATAATATGACCAAATTATAATATCTCTGATTTATTCAATCGAAATTAACTCCTCTTAACGAGCTTTGGACATTGTTTGGACATTTTTCTGAGCCGCATTTTTACCATCCGCAGACGTTAGGCTAAAATTATAAAGCTATGGGTGAGCAATGACCTCATAGAAGCAGAATATAAGTAGGTATGCTTGTTGAATACAAATTGGGAACAAATGGCATGCTAAAGTTGTATCGCACTCGATTCGACATTTCTGTACGCGAGAACAGGGAAAATTTGCAAATTTCACAGCCTACCTTCTTGTGAGTTTTGTCCACAAATTTTTAACGCTATTGTGAGCAATTCTTGATCCCGTATTATACTTTCAATATGTTTATTTTGATTTTATTAAATTAGATTTAGTTTTTCTTCAAAATATGACAAATTTAGCAACACATAATTTAGGGACTATCTGCTCAAAATTTCGAAAGATTGATTTTTAGATATTTTACGCCATTTTGAAAAAAAAAGTAGTCCAAATTTTCGCAGAAAATAAAAATTAAATAAACGAAAACCCTCGTTTCGAAAAAAACATTGAAAATCTCATGCTGTGATTTATACATGAAAAAGCAACGTGTTTACCCTGGAAATCAGTGCCAGTGCCAACTATATGCGACTTTTGTGAACTTCTGTCTTACAGAAGCTCATATATTCTCTATAAACCAAGCGACATCAGGTTCTGTAAAGTTATAACACATATAATTGTATTTTAAGCCGTCTAAAGTGATTTCTCTAGGACTCAACAATATTTTTTAAATTTTGTTAGGATTTTTATTTGCTGGATATACACAATGTTGACCATTTTTCGAATTTGTACTAAAAACAACTAAAAATAGACTCCTCCTTCACTTTTTCCATTAGCGCAATGAGGAAAAAGTTTTATTTTTATGTTGCTATATAATTTATTATTATATACTTTATTATATATCTAAAGTAGAAAGAGGCAACACATTGTACTCATAGAAAAAATTAAGAAAAAGTCACCAAAAATACACAACTTTTAATTATTTTAGCAAGAATTCCAAAATTAATAAACTTTATGCATCTACAGCAGGCACAAATCCTGATGAAAAGTAAAAAATATTGTTTGATCTTCATAGAATAGACGTTCCAGACTTTTTTTAGGGTATTGCTTAAGCTCAGGGGACAACCCCATGATGCATACAGCACAGCTTAGGCAGAGGGAAATTTTTAGAGAAAAGGAGATTGGAAAATTTTAACCTGACAAATGTTGAAAGTAAGCCACAATTTTTGGCAATTTTTTTGGTAAGGCACAATTTTTTACTGTACAACATCCCAGTGGATTCGTAAGTATAATTAATTCTCATCAGTAGAATTGCCTCAATCAATGGTATCCAGAAAAATCACAGCGCCCTTTGCACTATTTTGAACCCACGCAAACAGAGGAGAAAATCTTTTATACGTGCGCCTAAGCCCGCTCGGCTCAGCTCGCTGATGGCCTATTGCTTTCATTACAATAGCAGAACAAATGTTTATACCTGATCCTAAGTGAAAGTAATCTTTATAGCTGTACAAATATTGTGCCATATTATCGATTCACCACCGAACGGTTTGGAATCCTACATGCTAGCAATGCATTAGATATGTGTACAATCTACACCGTATGGTTACGAACTCAATAGAGACCTTTAACCAACCTCTTGCCCAATGCAGCCAGGAAAGAACAAGGTTAAACGCTCCTGCCGTTTTTCAAAAAACGGTTAAGACAAACTGTCTTACATCTACATTGGAACTCACTTTTGTTTGATTCCTATGCCTATAGAAAAAGCTACGAATTAGGTGGGACTAGAGATAAGTTAACTTGGAGCAATGGATAAAACTTCTATGACAACCACATTGTGGACCTTAAAGAAAAATCCATTCCTATCAATTTATGATTATGGTAATCATGTAACCCTTCTTGAACCTAATTTCTCAGATATTCCCATCAGAAAACATATCATAAATTGGATCTAGCTCCGTCCTTACTCAGAACATACATTTTCTTGTGCAGACCTCTTTTATTTTAAAAGCAAAAGACGAAAGAGCATTTTCGCAGGATTTTTCTTGCTGATAAATACTTTGCTTGTGACAGAGTGGATTCCTTTTCAACGCACCACCATTTATGATTTGTAAACATGATTAAAGTCGAACTGCAGGATCTAAACATTTCAGCTAAACTTAAGTCGTCCTTTCAATGGCTTTAGAATGAAAGCCACTACGGCCATTTTGCAACAACAAAAAGTAAAAAAAACTTGTCGAAATTTTTTGATCACCTGGCAATATTACGATTAGAGTAAGATTATAAAAAGAAAAAAATATAACATTAAAACTTTAACTGCTGAGCAAAAATAGACTTGAAAGTCATTTTTTGTATAAATTTTAATTTTTTCTTATTTATTCAATCAATTTTTTAAAAATATAATTAATACTTTGTCACGAAATGCAAAAAAAACAACGATACCTCAATGAACTCGTATACCTACCCATTTGTTAAGGTTTAAAAAAGAATTGCCCTGTAAACAAAATTGAAGTTGGTAACAATTCAGCTAAACTTAATCCTAGATTAAAAGTGGATTCGTGCCCAAAGATCTTAGGCCTAGACTTTTACACTCTAATAGTGAAATTCAACATATTTTCACTGTATATAGCATACGTTCAACAAAATGAATAATCCAGTAAAAGTAACTAAATACAGTGCAATTTATAACATCTTTAATAAGAAATAAGTTAATTAGTCATTTTTATTTGTAACTAATTTGTTTGAAACTTTAATGATCACAAGATATTACGAATTTTCAATTAAAAAGAAAACAAAAGTGTGGCACACAGTAAATTATATCGAAAAACAAATCCATTTAGTTTTAAAATTTTATCTGCACTTTAAAGCACTTAAAACTATATAATCAGCATGAGAAGTAAACAATTGTTGTTCATTATTTATTTTCTAATTTCACTTTTTTTTCATTTCTTTCAACAGCTGGAAGTGATGAGCATCGTGCACATGATGAATTTTTAGGAAATAGCTCCGGCAATAAATTCCCAACGAATACTGGTTTCGTGTTCCTGACAACATCATTGCTACTACTACTGACAAGGATTCTTCTGAGTTAGAAAATACAAACCTGAAAAATTACCTTAAGTCTTCATTTAATGTTAAAAGCGACATTCACGATTTTATGTATGTTTCAAACCAAAAACTTTTTTTTTTTTAAAAAAAAAAACGATATGTGAGTAACAAAGATAGTCAAAAACAGAACTCAGTGCCTTCATGTAATGTAAATAATTATTATTATAGTCTTCAAAATTAGGGTTTTTAATTTAACTGTTTATAATTTAACACAACATCAATATTTAATTTTTATTTTTATTCGGTGAAAGACAATTCAAATAGAACCATAAAAATACAGCAGAAATTATTGAACACATTCCAGAAGTGCATTTGAAGTATCTAACATGAACAGTATACATATACATATATTGAATCGCTTTATTTGAGAGATGCACAAAGGTTGTCTAGGGATACTTTATAGTTAAAAATAAATTTAAAAATCATGAAACACTATATTACATCAAAAGACCAAATTTTTCGTGAAGAAAAATTATAAAATTGTCTAATACGAAAACTAAATTAAATTTTTTAGGTGAAATTATGATTGAATGAGAGGAGTGTGTTGAAGGAAATTTCTATTTGTTGAGATAATTTTCTAGTTAAAAATGTGAACAAAATTGTGGTAAACGCTTTTTTTCTATTTTTGTTTTAATTTTTACTTATTAATGACTTAAAGTCAGAACATTGTCATTTTGTTAACACCTAGTTGTTCCACAGAATGAAATTTTTAAGAGAAAGTTATTACTATAAGTAGGATTATATATATATAGTTATTAAAAATTCCATATTCGGATTTAATATTTAACTCCGAATTATGTTTTATACATTTTAAATCAAAATAAAAGAAAAAATATTTTAAATTGTTTTTTTTCCTTTCTTTTTTTCTATTAGATTACTCAAAGTTATTGAGAATTTAATGACACATTGGTATCTAAAGAATTAAAACATTATTTAAGAATGGAAATTTTCAAGGATGAAAGCAGAATTTACTATCTGTCGTCGGTGATACTGCTGAACCGCGAAACTACTAATGTTTTCAGCAGGATCTATGATTAACGGTAGGGCAGGTGCAGAAATCTTCTCTGAAGATCTAAATCTGTCCTACTATGCTAACTTGGGAAGATATGCCTCGGGTTACTAGGCAGAAATGCTGGCTCTAGATCGTGCGTTGCAATTCTTAAAGAAAGATCAGGTGCGAGGAAGTAAAATTCCCATTGCACAGAGTAATCAGGCAGTAGCAGATTTATGCATGGATCGGACAGGGGTGTAGTTATCGCTAGCGATAGAATGTGTACGAAAGCTCAACGGACGTGCCCCGGTAACACTTTTTTGGGTTAAAGGATACATGGGGATCGAAGAGAACAAAAAGCCAAAAATCTACAACCAGTCATAAATGAACACCAAAATCTGTGGAAAATACAACAATTTAAAAATGATCGTGCAAAACAACCAAAAGAAATATTCTAAGCATGGTGGATAAAAGAATAGGAGTCCTAGAAGATTGACTGTGCTTGAAGATACTGAGAAGTGAAACATATTGCATGCGACTGCCAGACCTTGCGAGTAAGAGAATAGCCGTCACTTGTTGTCCCACGGATTGCATGCGATATTCTATAAAAGAACGCTCCAAATAACAAGGAACGTCGATGTTGGGCAAAGCTCCAACGCAAATCAGCAAAGACGATGCTTGGCAGAGGAACGAGAGCATAAAACCTACTTGCCTGGCTATTTTATTTTTTACAAATGTACGTAACATGAACATCAAATTTCAACTTATTATCAGTAATTACTCCTAAATACGATCCAAGTCTTCTTGAAAAGGTCACATTGCTATCTCCATATAATTAACCATAACAAAATGATAAGGCGTCGTCAGTAAACAGGAAAAGTTTACTAAGTTTCACTTTGTAGTTTGTATATCCTTTACAATATATAACGAATAATAAAGTCGCCAAAACTGATCCTTGTGGGAGCCCGAAATTCACTTGAATTGATTTTGACGCATTGCTTAACTATCGTTCTTTGTAGTCTGCTCAATAAAAAATTTCCAAACCATTTTAACTCCGTAGTCCGTACTTTTCACCTTCTGTAAACAATCTTAAATGATCTCCTGAAATCCCAGAGAAAAGGCTATAACTCGTTTGTTTGTTTGATTTTTTCGGAAGCCCGATTGATTCTCGATTACAAGACTACTTTTATTCAGGTTTTTTTTTAACTTGGAGATGGGATACAATCAACACTACAATATTTCTACTTATGGTAATTTATTTTGATAATCTGGATATCCTATTTTTTTTTCTAAACTAAGACATTAGAAACTTATGTACAAAAGAACAACAAATATTCTCACTTCTGCTCAGCAAACATCTCGTTAAAGTCTGCTGGTGTCTTAAAATAGTCCATCAATAGGAGTACATTTGTATTCTTCATTTTGTACATCGAATCTCTCCAAGGGTTAAAAGGATTTAACCGAACATTGGAAACTTCTCCTTTTTGGAAATCCTTGCGGGATTTAGAAAAAGGAATCTGGCCCTGAAATATAGCTATATACCTGCACATAGAGAATGAACTTGTTTTAAGAGTATAGAAATTAGTTAAGTACATCTTACTTTTCTTGATTTCTATATATCCGCAAAGGATACTTGCTGAGCACTAATCGGAGAGCAATTGTAATAAGTATTAAACCTGCACCGAAGTAAAGTAAATCGGATTCGTTCGCTATTAATGAATAATATTCCACATTATAGATTGGTAGTAGATTTTTTTTCGCGACATATTTGTAGAGAATAACTCCACCAAGTCCAGTGGTTGTGAATGTAGAAACAAGTTTACACGCTCTTATATACCACTCCATAGGAGCCCGATATATTATTGTGTAGCCTTCGGGGATCTTATCTTCCTGCATATACCTTTTTTCGTTGAATGGCTTAGGTCGAATCCCTTGGATGAAGGATATCTTCCGAGGCATACTGTAAACGAATTCCTTTAGAACTATACAAAAAAAGCAAGCCATACAAACCTGACAACATATTTACTATCTTCCAAAAGTGTTTTGGCTGAACTGCAGCTTCTATTTCTTGCCAAATAAACCAATTTCGTGAAATTATTCATGATTTCGTGCCGTACCGGCAGGTTGAGCACCTTTGAACATATGATTGTCAATTGGCAAACGCATGCACTTGCCAGATGTTATTTATTTACTTTCACACTGATATAATTTTCTTATAAAATAAACTTTAATTTACACATTATTATACCTTTTTTCTCAAATCAAAGAAAAATATTTGCGGAAGTAATAGCAGAAAGTTATTTATTATGCACTTTACCTACCCTCGCAATT